>PVKZ01004000.1:0-102337 GCA_004027375.1 Macroglossus sobrinus
GGAAGGAAGGAAGGAAGGAAGGAAGGGAGACAAAAGGCACAAAAAAGGGAAGGGGGAAGAAAGCTGTCTTCAAATATTTCAAGAACCATCATGCAGAAGTTTTAAACTTGTTTTGGTTCCTGTAGGTGGAACTTAGATTAATGAGTAGCATTTGTAGAAAAGAAGAATTCAGTGTATGAAAATTATTAATAAAGATTTTCAGCAATGGAATGAGTTTCTACAAGAATTAATGAGTGTCCTATTATTGGCAACATTGAGGTCCCAGGACCTTGAAGTTCAATTGAGTGATCATCCCAAAACACAGACCAGGCTGCTCTCCCACTTCGATACTCCATGGCTCCCCATAAAAATTAGAACAAAATGCAGATGTCTCCCTGTGGTCTCCAGGGCCTCACTCCTGCCAAGCTGCACCCTCAGCATTCTCACCTTTCCAGTTTTTGTTCATTTACTCATTTATTCTATGACTATTCTTTAAGGGTGACTGTGTACCAGAACAGCTGTGAACGAAGCAGACAAAAATCTCTGTTTTGAAGTTGCTGACATTCTAGTGGGAAAAGAAAGACCAAAATAATGAAGTGTCAAGTGGTTAAGTGCTATGAAGAAAAATAAGCATGGTAAAAGGAAGGGTGAGTGATGAAAGGAAGTGCTTTTTTAAATAGGGCAATCAGGGCAGGCTTCTCTGAGGAGGTCATATTAGAGCAGAGACCTGAAGGAAGAGAAGGAGTGAGCCACACGGAGCCCTGAGGAAGCATCAGGGACAACGCCCGAGTCCTGGAAGGTGATGGGCATGTCTAAAGAAGAGGCCGGTGAGGCTGGAGGGGAATGAGCAAGAAGTGAGTAAAGTCAGAGGGAGAGAGAGAACAGACAGGTGAGAAGAGCAGATCTTGTGTGCTATGTTGGCCATGGTCAAGTGTGAATTTCACTGAGCAATATAATATGGGAAGCCTCCCAGAAGGTTCAGTGATGTGACATAATCCAAATGATATTTCAAAAGGACCCTTCTGTTGACTGTGGAGAATATTCTTCACATGAACACAGGGAGAATCAGGAAGATTAATAGGTTGGGTTCTCTAGAAGCAGTCACTGATACAGAATTTGGAGTGCAAAGGGTTTACTAAGGACAGAAACCAACTTGTAAAGGAAGGGAGGGAAGCAAGGTTGGCAGAGAAAGAAGTTCAACTGACATGCAAACTTGGCAGCTATTGCCTGTCAGAGTGTCCAGAAATGGCTAGGCCCTTATATCTCCTTCTTGCTCAGTTAATGGATGCAAGTTGCCCAGGCAGGGTGTGACTTCAGACAAGGCAACTCTGCAGCTGAGGTAGACCCCAAAGTAACTGACAGAGGAAGGCTGTGTGCTAGCCACACTCCTAACGAGATGGGCAGCAAGTCCATCCCTGAAGGAAGATTTTGATGATTTTGTGAATAAGGGTCCATCCCTTATTCATTTTGGTCTAAGAACATCCTCAGATTTTGTCAGAACCCATGGCTGCCCAGCTGGATGGTACACATCCAGACTCCCTTGCAGCTAGGCATGGCCATGTGACCACATCCTGACCAATAGGATGTGACTGGAATTGATATGCTCAAGGTTGCATCCTAGACTAGAAAGCGACCCTTCTCCTACACACACACTCACTCTTTTTTCCTCTCTTGCTGTGGGCTGGAATAGAAGGAGCCTGTTTCAAAAATGAAGAAAAGAACAATACTTTAAGGAATGCTGGAGACACGAGATAGGAAGAGTATGGATCCCTGGACCACCTCATATCATGGAGCCCTCATCCATGCTAGCACCTTAGCCAACACCCTAACTACTGCTGAGGCAATTGTAAGTCCTTATCTGCACCAAGATGGTAGTAATGGAAATGGTGAGCAGTGATCAGATTCAGTTTCATTTGGAAGAAATGGGCATTGTGATTTGCTGATGTACGTGATATGAGATTCCAGAAGAAGAGAGGAGTCAAGACTGACCTTCATTTTAGGCTTTAGAGAGTGAAGGAATCGAGATGCCATTTATCGAGACAAAGGTCAAATCTGAGGTTGGTTCACAGATCTAAAAGTTCTTTTTTTTTTTTTTTTTACCTGATACATTTGGGATTTCGAACTCAAGCCAAGTTGGATATAAGAACCTGGGTTGAAGAAGTGAGTATAGGCTGGAGAAAAGAACCTGGGAGACTACAGATGTTATTTAAGTCCACAGTTTTATTTATTTCCCTGACACATGTCATACTCTTTGCAATTGTTCTCTCTGCCTGGAACTGTCTTCTCCACATATTTGCCTTGCCCTCCCTCTCATCACTTGGGGCTTCTGCCCTCTACAAACCTGGCAAAAACACCCCCCGTTCACCACATCATCACCACACTGCCCACTTGGCCTCCCCCATCACCTCCTCCAGCCCCTGAAATTACCTTTCTTAATTTGCTTATGTATTTATCGTCTGCTATCCCACCTGGAGTACAGGCCTCAAGGGCTGAATCTGTCTTTACCTGTTGCATCCTCAGCACCTAGAACAGTGCCTGACACACTGTTCTACAAATAGCTGTCAGCTGACTGATGGGAGAAGAAAGGAATAAGTAATACAGTTGCTCAAAGCCATTTCCCTGGCAACACTCACCAACCCAAGATTTACTTCAGGAAATAAACCTCTTTGGGAAATGCAAATGCTTCCTGAAAAAGTTAAGCCTCATCCATATTGTAACAAAATTAACTTAATCAGAATATAAATAAATAAATAAATAAATAGATAAATATATATATATATATATATATATATATACACACACACACACACACACACACACACACACACACACACACACACACCTTATGGGAGGTAAGTAGGCCTGGGTGGCCGCTAGAACAAAAGAATCAGAGTGTGGAGTGAGAACGAGTGTGACTGTCCCAAGCAGAGAGAGGGCAGAAATGGGACCGATTCAGAAAAGGTGATCAAAGCCAATTTTATCTGCTTGTCACTTCTCTTGAAGCTCGGTGCTGAGCGTGAGTTAAAAGATCAAGATTGCCATTGAACAATGTGTCTTAACCTCTTGCACACTTATTTCTCAAACAAACCAGTGCAGTTCAGTAATAATACATATTCTTTGCTAGTAGTGAGACAAGGTTTCACATGGCTATAAATCAGAGGAGGAAACCACATGACTCTTTCTTCTACACGTGGGGGTTGGTCCCTGAGATGTATTTAACGAACTCATTTTTTGATAAACATGACAATCTCATGCCCTCGTTTAATGTTATTTGACCAAATGACTGTGGCTAAAACTAGATTCGCACAGTGGTGATAGAAAAAAAATATATTTTGTCTCGAAATTTTAGTCTCAAAATCTCAGTGTGTGATTGGCTTGCTACAATGGGGGCAGAAAAAATATCTTTTCTTTTTACTCTTCTCAGCTGGGGCTTCTACAATTCTACAATGAAAGGCAGACTAGCAAGAGAAAACATACACATTTATTGAACCTTCATGTGACATGCAAGACCTTCCAAAGAAATGAAGACCCACAGAAGTGGTCAAACCTGATTGCTTTTATCCTAGGTTTGAAGAGTGGAAAGTTGTGGGACAATGAGATGGGACAAAAAGGACATAAGGTGAGTGTAGTAAACTGGGGACATTTGGTGGTCCTGTCCCTTCGTATTCCTCTGGTGGCCTTCTTATCTTGGAGGTGAGGATGCTCTTGTCCATAGGGCGTAACACTTCTCACATGACCTGCTTTAGGGGAAGGTCACAAAGTCCTTCCACACAAGGTGTTGTCAAATTTACGCAGCTTAAAATAATAGTCAACATATCAAGGTACTGAACTTTGGGGCAGCGTGCCCTGCACCCCGGCCCTCCAGTGCTTTCCTTTCCTACCTGAGTGAACACGAGGGAGAAAACAGAGTAACTCACCTTCACAGAAACCACCTGAGACTGCTTTGTTTTCAAACAAGTCACTCAGCTTCCATCGTCACATAGACCTTTCTAGAAGGCAAATTCCCCAAGCCGACTGACTGTCTTTGATAATACCGCTGTGAAAGGGCCTCAAAGTTCCCCAAAGTTTTAATTCACCTTAGTACAGTCAGTTCCTGGTTTGATCTGGCCTCTCTGGCTCAGCCCTGTGTCACTGCAAACTACTCTCCTAGTTGGAGGTGGACAAGAAAAGGAAAGAGAGGTGAAGAAGAAGGAAAGGGGGTTTGAACATGCTTCATCTCTCTCCTCCATCGTACATGTAGACATTTCACATGTAGAAAACTATAGAAGTTCAGATGCTCGTAAATGATAAGAGATAGTCTCTTATCACAATCTACACAAACATTAAAAATGATTCCTGCCGTACAAAATGTAAATAGCGACAGGAAAGTTACCTTTTCATCTCTGACCACCCTGGTTCTCCTCAAAGTCAATCACTGTCACCACTTTCTTGGGTATCCTTCTAGAGATATTCTATGCCATTTATTTATTCTGTTATTCTATTTACACCACTATCAGCACAGTATAACAATGTTCTAAATCATGTTTATTTCACTTAACAATACATTGGGATCATTCATATCTATAGATATAGACTTGCCTTATTTCTCAAATGGCTTCGTAGTACACCCATTGTGTAGGTATATCCTCATGTATTTAACTGGTACCCTAGTGATGTATATTTATCTTGTTTTCAGTTAGCCACTACTACAGTCTACTAGGAATATTCTTATGTACACATTACTGTGAGGACACATATAAATATATCCATAAGATGATATAGTGGAATCACTAGACCAAAAGTGTATGCATTTAAAATTTTGATATTCTCAGATTGCCTTTTTTCAGAATGTGGCAGAGATTATGGAATTGCCTTTCATTGAGACTGTAATGATTTCACAGCCACCAGTAATGCATGAGATAAATACTGGCCATTTCACTCTTGTCACAGTGGACATTTCCTTTAATAAACACCAGATGGCAGAATGGACCCTAATGCATGCCATAGTGACTTGAAGATGAGCTGAAAAGACTTGAAGCCTCATTTTGGTTCTATAGATTCAGGAGATGAATTTGGAGAACCAGTTGTACTTTTATGAATGTCTATAGATAAGAAATGTTTCAATACATCAGTAATAACAGATGGTAGCCTGTGCTTCCCCCACCCTTCACTTGAAAGAACACTAAAAAGATCCTCGTTTTTTTGCTCTATAATTCGTCACCATCACCCAAACACTATGCTTTCTTCAGCTGAATGGAAAATTTGTGAATGGTAGAGAGAACACAAGTTAGCGATAACTCTTGGAGTTGCATTCATGTGTGAAAGTGACTTATTTAGTTCATGTTGCTGCAACAAGAAAATGTATGAACATATGTATGTCACATAAGACGATTTCTTCAAGAAAATAGAAATGAATAAAGTCGATGCATTTACTATGATAAGGCTTCCATTTGGCAGAACACCAACAAACCAATTTCACAGCAGAAAAACATAATTTTCCCCCCCAGAGAGTGTGTCATTTAAACAGAATATATCCAATTAAAGTTGTATCTGCTTTGCCATTCATGAGTACATATACTTTCAGATGTCAGTTTGGATAGCTGCCCCCAACCCACAGATAACAGCCCACACACAGCCATGGAGAATATACTCATTGACTTGAGTGTACTCATGTACTCACCCGTAAAACGCTTTCTAGTGTGGAGGTGGAAATAGTTTTTAATCAATCCATTATTTCCCTAAAAGATACACAGGTGGGAAGTTAATGAAATGGCTCTCCTGAGCTACCTTTATAGGACCAATATTTACTACTGATTACAGAGTCTGTTATTGTTTCTCACGAGCAAATTACAGATGACTTATTTGTAAATTATCTACGATGAAATGTACATAATTTTAGGGGCAAAATTGTCTAGTTGCTATAGTTCCTTAGGACACTAAAAGTCCTTAAGCTGAAACCGGAAAGGGACCCTGCCTCAAAGAGAGAAAAAATAAGGTTTATGAAGATCTATTCAGTTCTAGGTCATTTAGACAATCTAATAAGACCTATTAAGTGCTAGGAAATGATGGCTAAGATAATTTAAATGGAGCCCAAATAAATACAAAAACTGAATGGCCAAGCAGGATTTGGACCACAGTCTTCAATCTCTTAGACCAACTCCAGGTTTTCAACGTGGGGTCCCCAGACTGGGCAGCATGAGCATCACCAGTATACCTGCAAAATGCAAATCTGTGGGCTCCAACCTATTCCTACTGCATCAGAAATTTGGAGGGTGGGGCCCAACAGTCTGTATTGTAACCAGCCTTCCAAGAGATTCTGATGTAAATTCAAGGGGTTCTCCTTCCACGACATCCTGATGTATGGGAGCGATGCAGGGATTCATTGAGGCACCATCCTGTGCCGAACACTACAATGGGTATGTCGCATGCTATTTCTTTTAATCCTCGCAACAGCCGTGAAACTTAGGTGTTATCGTTTTGACTTTACCTTGAGGAAACTGAAGCTGAGGATGATAAGGTTGTTTGTTGGAGCTCCCAATACCAGTACGAATCAGAGAGGCAATTTGTACTTGGGTTTATCTGATTCCACAGCCTAAGCCTCTTCCATAATCCACTAGAAAGTTCTATCCTCATAGTGATATTGATCAGCTAAGTGTTTGTCTCTCCGAAGGTACGCTCCACACACAATTGTACTAAGCTTGATTATGCGGTTTCTCAGCCTAAATCTCGATCAAAGATAACCAGAGCGATGCTGCTGGAGGCATATTAAAAGGAGCAGAAAGTAACAAAAAGCCAAATAGTCTGGAAGGAAATAGTAAAAACTATTAAAAAGTGCGTAACAAAAAAAATTTTCAAGATTATCCTTTAATAATCAGAAAAAAGCAATAAAGCTTTGTTTTGTTTTAAAAAGCCAAAGATCTGGGGCTATTTTGTATAAGGGTCAACACTTCTTGAACTTGTCATTATAATAATAGATATCATAAGGGTGGGCTGGCCACAGAAAATAGGTTGAACTTTCCATATAACAACTGTGAAGTGTCCTTCAGAAAGACCTGCATAAGAAAAGTGAGAAACGCATCAGCTCATGAGGCATAAGGTATAATTCACCTGAGACATTTTTTCATACAGAATCATGCATTCCCTCAAGGCCACTATTGCCTCAAACCAAGTTGGCCTTGGACTCCCGAACCTGCCTTCGTCTCTGTTTTATTATTAAAGGGCCCCTGTTAACCCAGCCCCAGACTTCAACCTGGAGAGAGTGAGGTCCCAACCCAGATATGATTAGTGGAAAAGGCCCCAAGCTCGGATGTACGTTCAGACTCCTGAAAAAACAGTTAAGAAGCCCAGAGGAGCTGACTTATCCCTTTGTCCTTCTGATACAATAACAGAGGCCCCGTGAGGCTGCTTGAGAGGAGACTTCCAGTGCTTTCTAAGCCATGGTTGCTACTGTGGGTTGGCCACATCAGACTTTTTTTTTTTTTAATGCAGCACTGCTAACCAGGAATTTTTCTTGCTCATAGAGTTATACGAGGCTTTGAGAGTTACAAATAAAAGAGCTAGCAGACCACATATCCGAGTCTCGAATGTCCAGAAGAAATAGGACAAACAGGTATACAGAGAATCTAGGAAATTGACAAAAAAGAACAGGCCAGCAGGTCTGCATGAAAGGTCTGTGCCACAAGCATCCTTTGCCACACGCTGCTCGGGCCCAGCCAATCGTAAGCCACAGCTGCTAACGAGACGGTGAGAAATCAGAGCTCCCGCTGGGTCTTACTTACCTGGGTTGTCAATGAAGTCTCCCCAGGAAAGAAAAGAATGTTCCTCCCCGAATCACTCATCAGGCTGGACTCATTACTGGCTGCTCTCTAGTGGGACTGGAGCAACAGGATAGCAATTTAGCAATGGCTGCTTTAAAGCACATCAAGGCACAGTCGCGGAGCAGATGCAGCGGCACCAAATTCAACCCCCTCAGGTGGCTCCTACCAGCGATATCGGTTCCGACCAGCGCCATCTGAAGGAGCCTCATAAAAAGCGCAGAGGACAAAGCAGCAGTTTCCACCAGCTCTCCCAAGTAGTAGAGTATCTGAGGGACTGGGCTAACACACAGAGTGGGGAGGAAAAACAGGGGTAGAAGAGACAGCCACACGCAGAGCCCAGCCCAGCTCAGCTCTGGACCGGAAGGCACTCTGCCTCTCCTCCCAGCTCTGGCTCCACACGCAGCTCCGTTTCTTCAGTCTGTTTGATATTGGTGCACGGTGTCTACGGTGCACCACACACTGAGCTAAGTGCTTTCCACACATGATCTTACGTCGTCCTCACACTCCTATGACATAGTGCTATCTCCCCCTTTCTCAGAGGCAGAAATGGAGACTCGGAGAGGTTAAGCATCTCATCCCCAAGGTCATGCAGCTGTTATGACACACAGCTGGGAGCCAGTCTCAGGCATTCTGACTCTGGAACCTGCCCTCTGACCCACCCCTCCCCCTTGTTATTCAAAGTGTGGTCCTCTGAGCCAGGATACCAGCAGCGGCTGTGGGTATCAGCAATCATCTTGGGGCTTGTTAGAAATGTAGACTCTCCAGGCCCTCAGTCAAGCCCAGCACTGAAGGGGAATCTGCATTTTAACAAGGTCCCCTGCCCGTCACATGCTAATTATATCTCGACAGGGACCAGCTTGCTCTAGCTTACTTCTCACTGCTGTGTCCCTCCTCTTCTGTTCCCAGTCTGCGTGCATATCCTGGGGGACAGGTGAGGACCAGGGAACTCTGGAAGGAGGGATGGGGATGGGCAGCGGCTCAGCTGGAGGACAAAGCCAGAGCACCATGAGCTGGCTCCTGTTACTTCGGCAGTCGTGGAAATGACTTTTATGACTATTTCTCCGGTTCTGGCAACGTTTCATGATGTTAACCGTTTGGGGCACTTACGGACTAATATTTCTCTTCAGTTCTTGAATCGTTACCCAGATACAAACACCTACCACTGACCTCTGTTTCTCAGAGACTTTTAACAGTCGTTAGAGCCCGTTTTGGTGCACACCTTGTCCCTTTGATAAATGAGTCGGAACTGAATCAAAGAGATCTAGTGTTGGGGTGGGGTTAGCTTCATCCAGCCCCGCAGCTCTTAACCCTGGCATGCGTCCCAGATCTTCACAGGCTCTTCCAAAACGTACCCCGGGTCCTCTCCAGAGTTGATTAATCAGAACCTCTGTAGGGACACCCAGGGATCCTTGTTTTAAAAAGCGTTCCAGGTGATTCTGGCATAATCTCGGGAGTAGCCATTGAAAACAGTTATTTCTATTCGAAAGCCTGCCATCCATCTCTCAACCAAAATCCTGGGGCCAGGAGAAATCAGCTTCTTTGGCATCTGGTTGTCCAGCTCATGTTTGGTCACCTCTGGTGACAGGAAACTCACTACCTAGCGACATGGCCTCACTTGATTCTAAGTTGGCTCTAATAACAAGATGTTCTTTCAGACTCTGAGGTTGGAATTTGCCTCTCTGAAAACTTCCACTGGTGATCTCATGTCTATGCTCTGTGAACCAAAAAAATAAATGAATCGTTTCTTTTTCTTCCTCCTCCCAGTCCTGCAATACTCGGAGGCAACACGGGAAGTGGAAAAGGCACAGATCTATGAATCTGTGAGAACTGGGTGCCCATTGCAGCTCTGTCTGACATGCTGCAATATGGATGAATCTCGATGACATTATGCTAAGTGAAGTAAACCCAACACACACAAAACAAATACTGTATGATCCCACTTATGTGAGGTAGAAGAGGCCAATTCATAGAAACACAAGGTAAAACAGTGGTCACTAGGGCTGATGGGGGAGAGAAGGATAGAGAGTCATTGTTCGATGGGTACAGAGTTTTGGTTTGAGATGATGAAAAAGTCTTGGGCATGGATAGTGGTTACGATTACACAACGTGCGAACCAATGTACAGTTTTACAATTAAAAATGGATAAAATGGCAAATTTTATGTGTGTATAGTATATCACAATAAAAACATTGAAAGGAATTGCCATTCAGTCATTCACTAGCTGTGTCATTTCTCTGAGCTGCCGTTTCCTCATCTGTAAAATGGGTATCATAATATATCTACTGTGCATGCCGTCGAGAGGGTCTGAGAGCTTCAAAGTGCCTGGCACCATATTTATCTTTACACGGAAATCTGGAGAGTGGAGATGTTCACATGTGATGAGCCATGGGAAATTTGGGCTTGTGGTTGCCAGTAATATCAACACAGGGGTCAAACCAAAATGAGCAGCCAGTCACAGAGGGCAGGATTGACACTTGAAGACATCAGAATGCAAATGAACTTTAAGACGAAAAACTGGACTTCAAAGGCGTTGCAGCTTTTAGTGGGCAGTCGATGTGTGGACCAGGACTCCTCCCAGGGCCTCCCAGCGGGTTCTCTTCCGTGGTCAGGAAGTGGGCAGCTGGAGAAGCTCTAGCCAAGACAGCGGCTCCCAAACTCGGCTGCACTTCAGACTTGCCTGGGAAGGCGATTAGACAGCCAGACTCCCGGCCCATCCCTGGAGCCTCTGGCTCAGTAAGGCATCAATGCAGGACCTGGATGGATTCTTTTGTTCTCCACGTGATTCTGATGCACTACCACATTTAAGGATCATTGGGCTGGAGACTTTCTAGCTGCCTCTGATGCCCAAATAGTTCAAGTGGCTGTGCAAGGAGTTTTGATCTGGGGTGCAGTCCTGAGGCCCCAGAAGGCCCCGTAGGGAGCCAGGAAAGGGAGGATTGTCTAGGAGTTGAAGTCAGTTGAAGAATCAGGCAGTGGTTCCAAACAGCCAGGAAGAGATGAGAACAAAGAGAGAGGGGAAGAAGAGAGCCCACAGCTTTAGACCTGTGTCAAGTTTAGAACGAGCTCCATTTGATCAAAAACGTGTAATATATCTCTGCTGTACAGAGATCGCTTCTGCGATGAAAATAATTATGCCCTTGACTGTTCAATTACTGACTACAGTGAAGGCTGGAACTGGAAAAGTAAAAATGTTATGTGCTTTGTATGAATTCTGAGGTGCCAAAGATCCCATTATTATATGTATCTCTCAAAAATAAATTTAAATCGCTTAGGTCCCTACCTAATGACTGGCAGAAAGTTCAGTCCCAGGAGATTCTGGAGGGTCCCACCCTCTTCCTTTTGGTGAGAAAGCCCTCCAGCTGCTGTGGCCTTGGAAACATGGGAGAGGGGCTGGGGCTAAGGTCTCAATCCATGAGGACCAGCATCTTTGAAGTTGCTCTTTGGCTCAGGACATGGTCCTTGACCCTCAGGCATTGCTGTTCCGGTGTCTGTGTGGGGAGGGCATCTCAGTAACGCCCCGTGATGCAAGTCCCCTTCATAGCCTGAAGGTACTTCACGCAAGAGGTACGTACGCTCATGCATGCTCCGAGGGAGAAGGCGCTTTCTCTCTGGTTGTTTCTGCCTCCCACGCTCTCATAATGAGCCTGTTGACAGGCCATGCTGGCCTTTCCGTCTCAGGAATGGGAGCTCGTAGAGAATGGAGAGAACATTTAACTTCAATTAAAACTCTTTTCCCCTCCCTTTAGTGATTCTTTCTGCTCCAATCGGGAAGCCCCGGGTTGGTTTCAGGGGGCTGAGACGGCTCCCTTCTCTTTCCACTACCCTCAGCTTATTTGAAACAGGCATATTTGCCAGCCTGTGACGGCCACAGCAGCACTGCCATCGTAGCCACTGCAGTGTCTACCAGGCAGACGGAGGGGAAGCAGCCCCGTCACGCCCCCACCCCCGCCAGGAATGGGCATTTTCCAAAGCGCACTCTTTCTGTTTGATTTTGCTGTTAAGAAAGGCCTAATGACAGACCTATCCATTATAGTAAGTCTGGCCTTCCGATTAGCATTAATAAACAGTAGTGTTATAAAATGCCCAGAAACTTCTGTTTTGCTGATTCTATTCTAGACGTGTACGAGTCAGGACTCTGGGCTGCAAGGAACAGCAACCGTGAGCAGAAAGGGACCGTATCTGAGGGCCCTCAGGGAGCTCATGAATTTTTCTGGAAGGCTGGAGAACCAGGCTTGATAAATGGGGCTTTGCAGACAGTGGCACAGACCATGTGACTCCAAATGTGCCCACCTTGAATAATCCCTCCCCTTCCCACTTCTTTATATTTGTACGGTGAGCCATTGACTTTATTTTTAATTATTATTATTATTATTATTATTTATTTATTTATTTATTTACCATTTTAGCCATTTTAAGTATACAGTTCGGTGTATATTTTTCACTTCGGCTTTATTGAGATAGCCATATTGTGCAATCCACCCATTGAAAGTATATGATCCAATGATTTTTAGTATATTCACAGATATGTGCAACCCTCACTGTAGTCAATTTTCATCACCTTGAAAAGAAATCCTGTCCACCCTTTAGCTATTATCTCTATCCTTCCAATCCCCTCACCCCCAGGCAATCAATAACCTACTTCCCATCTCTATAGATTTCCCAGCACTGGGACATTTCATCTAAGTGGATTCATATAATATGTGGTCTTTGTGTTTGGCTTCTTTCACCTAGCATGTTTTCAAGGTCCATCCATGGTGGAGCCATGATTCTTTTTGATGGCTGAATAATTTTCCATTGTATGGACATACCACATTTTATTTCTTCATTCATCCGTTGATGGACATTTGGTTTTTCCCCATCTTTTGGCTATTTTGAACAGTGATGCTATAAAATATTGGGTACAAGATTTCGTGTGGATATATGTTGTCATTCCTCTTGGGTATACGATTAGAAGTGGAATTGTTCTAGCCTTTCATTTTTAAGGGACACGTGTGAGATTCACTCTATGCTGTTCCTCAGATGGTCCCCAGCAGGATGGAAGCAGCTCCATAACACACCCTTAGCTGGCGCTTTTTCCTTCTCCACTGTACTTTCCCTGCTTCTGCAGCCTTTCTCCTGAATCACCTCCAACATAAATTCCCCACACCCAAGTCCTTGTCTCTGGCTCGGCTTTTAGACAACCCAAACAGAGATATGGAAGCCCATCCTTGCCCACTCCTGTTCACACGCCCTTTCCCCAGGTGTCAGGGAGAAGCAGCAGGTGGCCCCTTTACCTTCCATAAAGGAAGACAAAGTCTACTATCCCCAAGACTCATCCTCAAATAGGAAGGCAGTTCTGATGTAAGGTAGGAAAAACAAACCACCACCAACACCCCCAAAACAGACAAAAGTCCACTCCGAGGTAATCGCAGTGGGTGGAGGAAGAGAACCAGCATGTTCGGTGCATGTTATGCCAAAAGGGACACTGGATCCATCATCCTGTTTAATTCCCACAACAGCCCCGAGAGCCAGGTGCCATCAGAGAGGCTGAGGCTTTGCCCAGGGCTGTCCCGGAAATGGAGAAGCCCAGACGGGCAGCCTGGTTTGTCTGGTTCCTGAGCCTGTTCTCTTTCCCCGCACCGAGCTATTCCTACACGCTACTCACAGCGAAACTGTAATCCCCTAATCCCATCGAAGCGAGTGTCTTTCTGGCTCCACATCCTACTGCAAAGGAAGCCAGATGCTTCCTTTTCAGCCCTGTGAACTTCCCATTTCTGGGAGATGGGTGGCTCCCCTTTTCCCTCGATGGGATGGAGTGTCCATTTGCTTTTCAGCGATCTTACTGATGGAACGTGGTTCTAAAGGTTTTCATCCTTGACACACTGCCTCTGATGCAGACTTTTAGGACAGGGAGCACCCCTGTTGAAGAGGGAAGTCCAAGACAGGGCAGAGGTTCTCGTGGAATGAGCTGCTTTAGCTTATTCCGTGGTTAAAGCTGAGCGTGTCTCAGACACAAACTAAAACGCCATGCACACCTGTGATGTTTGGTTGCTGCTGGGGGCTGTAGGTTAGAAAGTCACTCCACTTATGGACTTTGCAGTGAATTACGCACCTGCTTAAAGATGTGTGATAATCGGGGGATGGGAGGAACCAGATTCCCATGAGGTTATAACAACAACAATGAAGCCCGATGAATTTGGTGGAAAGGATACCCGCTTAGACGGCATCCTGAATTTGAGTCCAGGCTCTTGACTTTCCAGCTGTGTGAGTCTGACCAAGTCCCTTGCCCTCTCTCCACCTCAGTGTCCTCATCTATAGAATGAGGTTTCGGTGAAGAGGAAATAAAATTATACCCGTGAAAATTTTACACAAATATTAGCTCTGATACTGTTATTTCTAGAAAGACTCAGCAGACTGTATATTGCCCTTTTCCTGAAAACCAGGCCGATATCTGAAGTACAGAGAGATCGTTGATGGTGTTCGTGCCAAGAAACTATTCGAAAGTCTAAGCCTTGTGTTAGAGACGCCCATTGCATGAACAGGTGGGAGAAAGGGAACTCACTGAATCCATGTAGAAGTCTCAGCAAGAGCCTACATGCTTTCAGGCAGTGATTCACAAAGTCTGGTCCTAGTGGTAGAAGCATCTCTCAGATGCAAATACTTAGGCCCCACCTGGACCTATTAAATCCGAAACTCTGGAGGTAGGGCCCTATAACCTGTATTTTAACAAGATTAAAAAGATTTTTCTAAATTTAATTAAATGGACAAGATTAACACTCTTCAGGTCCCTGACGTTTGAGAGACACTGCTTTAAATGCATGACCTTAGTTAGTGCTGACAACAAAGCTGACGGGTGTGCTTTATTATTACCATCTTACCGCTGAGAAAACTGAGGCTCACAGGAGCAGAATTCGCCTGGAGTCACAGGTAATCAATCATCTGACTCTTACGTACTTCCCTGCTTCCTTGTGAATTATCGTTTAGGGGTATTACATGGGTAAGACGGTCTTCCCCTCAGCAGATGACTAAGTAAGCTGGCACAAGCTTGCAGACCAGCCAGTATAGTAACCACGGTGAATCAGGAAGATGTATCACTCACTCAGCAAACAATGTTGGCAAGGGCTGTGTGCTGTGCTACAGTGACTCACTGTATGAGCGACCTTTACACAACTTACTGATCGTTTCCTACTTGGCTCTTCTACACACGGCACAATCATCCCCATGCTGCCCCCCCCACTCTACTCCAGCACTCCCCTTCCCCCCCGATGGAGCTGGCATCCCATCCCTGGCTGAGGTTTCAGGTCGACTGGCCTTCTAGGCGCCTCTGTGAAGCACCCTGCCTTCCGATCCTCCTCAGACCCTGAGAATGAGCAGGAACCTGGGTGTTTCCATCCTGTGTGAGTTAAGAGGTCCCGACTTCCAGCCTGACTTTTGTTGGTACTAAGGGTGGGGCTCTACTTTCGGTCCACCCTCCCTGGGCCCCTGCAGCTCTCTAACCTCTGGGTATGTCACCCCACCGCCAGTAACAACAACCTAGAGTCATTCCCAGTGCTTAATACAGAGACCATCTTCTCCCAAATGGATTTTCCATTTCCCTTCTCAGGGGTGCCCCTCCCATCACCCCAGACAGACACTTATTCTACACCCTTGTGAGGGAAGATGAAGGATTTCATCTCGTAAGTCCTAGAGAAATATTTCCTTGATGATCTCAGGTCTCCCCAGGCTGGGCAGGAAAGAAAGTTACAGTCGGGGTTCTGTTTAAGCCACCAGAAGACTTGGCTGATGACCTTCTAGTCTGTCCTTCTGAGTGCTCAATCCTGCTTACATCTCATGGGACACTCCTAGAACGTGGTATTTTGGCTCTACACATGGCCTACAGAATAGGACAGCATTGCCTACAGAAGGGGCAGATGAAGTTTGATGGACAACTTGTATTCTCAAAAACTAATGGTAGTTAGCTACAAAAATAGTGAGTTTTAAGGTCAGCCACACAAACCACACAGAGTAAGAAAAAGCAACCCGATTTGGCAAACAAGAGGTCACCAATGGCCTTTGAAAGGGCAAGCTCAGAAGAGTACCGGGTTGGGAGGGGGGTAGGGGAGAAGACAATTGACAAGGGTTAAACAATAAATGAAGGATGAAGAAGTAAAGATGTGGAACCCAGACTTCTCTACAGGGATATTGGAGTGAAGAGAAAAGAGGAGAGAAAGATAACGGTGATATACACGCAATCTCTAACCTTTGCTGTGACTGCGTCTTTTCCTCCCCCAACTCAATCTTGACAAGACTTGCTAACAGCACAATTGACTGCATTGAGCTTTCGCTTCTGTCTCCTTTTCCCAGGAAAGGTGCTAATGAGGAATAAAATGGCCAAAGGTTGACCCGCAGGAGGGAGAAATGTGTACCTGCTAAGCACTGGGCACTTTTTCCACAACAAAAACTCTGTTAGTTCTTACTTCTCTCCCTGCTGGTGCTTGCTTCCTCCTTCCTTGTCTTCTTCCTGTTCTTCTTTTATGATCCTTTCTTTCTTCCATCCCTAATATATATGTCGTAAGTAGGGGTCTTACATTTCTTAAGCACCTGCTATCTGCCAGGGCCTGGGTTTGGGGCCTTATGTACATTATCTCACTAAGTTCTCCCAACAGCCTTTGTGGGGCTATACATGACTATCCCCATTTTACAGAAGAAAACATTGAAGTTCGCAGAGGTTAAATAATCTAGCAAGGTCAGCCAGCTCAGTAGATTGCCACTGGGAATTACATCTTGATCCATTAACTCCTATCAGGGAGTTACAGAAATGTCAGTTCTCAAAATAGACATGGAATTCCAGTTTTGTTTTGTTTTGTTTTGTTTTGATAAAGTCCAGATCTGTCTTTCTCTCCATCTGTCTTTCTCTCAAGGGCCTGCTAATAGAAATCCTCAGAAGGGTGAGCTTGAAGCCTCCAAACGTTGTGCTGTCAATCTCTGTTTTCTGTGAGCCTAAGCAGGCAGCAGAGCTCCAGGTGCTTAGCCAGCCCCCTCCAGGGGTGCTGGACCTGTTAGCAAAATGACAGTGAGCAGGAGGCTGTGGCCACAAGCCTCTGTATACAGAACCTCCTCGATGATGGACAAAGGAGTAGCAACTTTCATAACAACTTGACATTGACAGAGTTTTTAATAAACATAGACATTTTCTACTGTTATTGCTCCAATCTTTTTCAGAAAAAATAGCCAAGGGTTTTGGCCTTTACTTGGGTTATCAGCAGCAATAAAATATCTGGACTGAATCCACTGGAGGCCTTTCCAGAAACTAGTGTCATTCTCTCTCCCTCTCCTTTCCTCCTCTCCTCTCTCCTCTTCTCTTCTCTCCATCTCTCTGTCTGTCTGTCTGTCTCCAGGCCTGGTTACATTTCTGATCATTCATCGAGGCTCTTTTATGTGTGGAAACCTACCTTAAAACCTATTTTATGTGGTAAAAGAGGCAAAAAGTGATGGTTAACTGCTCATTTATTATTTTCTCATTACATGGCCCTTTAGTGAACCAAACACAACCTATTTGATCAACACACATTTATTGATCTCCTCTGAGGCTGAGTAAACATGAAAAAGCAATTATGTGATGTAGTTAGGAAAAATATCCTAAGCTATGGTGTTGGTTAACTATTTAATTCCCAGTGTCTGGTAGGACCAATTGCTGATATTTTTAAGAAGAGAAGAGCCTGGAGCACGGCAGTGACAGAGGTTACCTGAAGCATCGTATCTTTCACTTTTTAAAGACTTGGATCAAGACACTGTGTTGTGCAACACAAATATTTTTTCTTTAAAAGGCAAGTATAGAAATTATCTCGGGGGGACAGGAGGGGAGGAGACAGTGCAGAGAAAAACATTTCCCTAATATTTGTATTGTACAGTGCGCCCATCTGAGCCTTCTTTTAAAAAACAAAAACAAGTTAAAATAAAAAAAATAAAAGAACACCCCCACAAAAGAGGGGGCACGAGGAGAAGATGTTTTTGAGAAACTCACCCCGCTCTGTACAGACCCACTAGAAACATGTCATTGCCATTTCTTTCAAGCTGACACTCCTGTTATGAATTCACAAAGCACCTCAGTTGTTAAACTTGCTGAGATGTGGGGATGGAAGACTTTCGGATTTTGGTTCTAACTTCTGAGTTGCTCTCATTGGTTCTCAAGGTCACATGCACCTCACAGAGATGGAAAGGAAAAAGTGAGGCATCATCACTGAAAACTTCAGGGGAAACATTTTGGGGCTGCACATAGCTGATGTTTCCGGTGAATTCACATTGTTTTGTTTGCGAACTGCTGGCCCTAGCATCCCTATTTGTTAGTGGAGATTTTCCAGTTCAGAGATTCATTAATTGGGAACCCCTGACTGGTTTGGCATAGCAAAATCTGAGCTCCAGTACCTCACACCCCTGCAGCTGAAACCCACAGGGAATCTTTCCCAATAAATAGGGATTCACTTTGCATGTCCCTCCAGGCAATATGACTGCAGAGTGAAGAAAGAATGGCAAAAGATGCTCTCTCCGTATCCTGCACACCCTTCCTTCAAATACACATATGTATTTATTTCTCATACGAAGCAACGCGAGGCAAACTGGTCATTGTTAAGCTACTTTATATTACCAAAGGTTCTTTTAAAAACGGTTGGTGTTTGAAAGTTGAGTCCAACAACTCAACATTTTCTAGATACTGGAGCAGGTAGAAATAAATATAATCACATTTTTTTAGAGACTCTATATCTGAAAAATTCAATTGCATAGAAAGATAAAAGTATTGTGAATGGTTTTTAATTAACCTATTTTTTAAAAAAGAAATTCTATGAAGAATGTCTTCAGATGAAAGCTCTCTTAATCCACGTTGGTGTTTGTTTAAAGATGATTCATTGGTTGAGTTGTGAATGAAAAGAACTTAAAACGAATCTGTGGAAGGTCACTGTTAAGGGTGGTCGGTCAGAAGTGAAGTCAGAGCATCTCCAAAGGACGATTAGTTGTTGGACACAAGACGTCCACCCCGAGCTCCCGGAAGACAGAAACCTTGGCTTCTGGCTCTGATTCTGAGGACCCAGCAATGGATCTGAGCAAGATCAGGAGGCATGAGCCATGGATTTTGTTTGAGATGTTATGACACAGGGAGGGGTACTTTTCCTGGGGCAACTAGGGTGCATTTTGGATTCTAGGGACATGAGGGTATGTAGGCAGCAGAATGGAGGAAGGGCAGTGAGGGTTCAGAGAGAGGACGGGATAGGGTGAGAGGAATAGCAAAAATGTTCTGGGCCGTGATGGGCAGGGCAGGTCCAGAGTCTGCACTCTGAGTCCAATCTGCCTCAGAAACCAGGTGCTGCCTGAGAATCAGCCTCCCAGCAGAGGCAAGAACAAGGCAGCGAGGGGGAGGAAAGAGGCTGACCAACTGCACTGCTGACAGTCTCCCGTAGGATTTACTTCAGTTAAGTCTGGAACGTTGAGAGGGGCAAGGCCTCCCAAGTCTTTCCTCATTTTCCTGCTCATGCAGAATTCTCTAAAAATCCAGAAACACAATTCACAGATGGATGTTTAAAAAAAAAAAAAAACAGATTTGAGATGCAAATAAGATCAAATGAGGGCGTGAACAAGATATGAAACGTTTTGGTCAGTCCAAGCATGGAGGGCTGGTACCGGATTCTATTTTGGGTTTTGATGGTCAGGTCAGCCCGGCCTTAGAGCATAAAAGCTTCATAACAGAAGGAGCTTCCTTGTAGTAACTGCTGCATCCCCACTGCCTGCACTGATTGTGGAAGAGATGGAGCTGGAATGTGCTAGATGCTGTACCACGAAGCAAGAAGGTGCAAAGAAAGGCTCTGACAAGGTTTGCAGTCGGTGAGACTCAATATAAAAAGATATTTCCCAGAGTGTGCTAACGAAGAGCTTGGAATGCTGAGGAAGCAGAGAGGAAGAAGTTAGAGCATTGCACAGGAACTACTTGACGGCTAATGGGAGAATCTGCTTAACTACTGATTTGAAAAGAAGGTAAATGGAAAAAGATATAAAACCAGGTGTGTCTGGCTCAAGTCTTTCTACAGTCTCAGTTATAGTACCCGAGACTCTAACTGTTGAATTTAAGACTTCTGTGTTAGTTACAGTGAATTTGCTACTCTGTGTTTAAGACATATTTTAGGAAAAGCAATAAAAACCATAAAGCAAACTCACCATTTACTGCTATTCAACTTCAATAGTGTCCAAAATACGACCTTTCTTTACCATAGTCTAGCCATAAATTACGTTATTGCAAATAAGAGAAAAATCCTCCTGGTGCACAATGACAGAAGTGTATGCCTGCTCTAGTTCCTAACTTGCACAAAGAAATTATTATTCACTGATGATTCTTTGCTGCTTAGGCTCCTGGGTTAAAATGGATACAGTTGTAGGATAACAAAGTGTCGAGCATTGGCATTTGTGCTCATTTACATCATCTTTGCCTAGTCCAAGGGCTCTGAGGTGTATTATACACTCTATCAAAGAAAAGAAAAAACAGCCAGCAAATAGGTGGTGACTCGGATTATTGCGTTGCAATATTTGTTTTGCCTGTTTGTTCCTGCTCCATCTCCCCAAGTCATTCTCACACCACTAGATGGAAGACTGGCTTCTCTCTGACTCTCAGTATTTACGTGCCATCAGCTGCAGCCGTGGTTCTTCAGCGAAGGATCTCCTAAACTGGAAAAAAAATCCCACTCTAGGCCCGAGAGAACCATCTTGGGAGGATGCCTCTTGTCAAGGCACAGGATCGACATGAAAAATGATGAAGACATTAGCCTCAGATGGCAGACCATTTAGCGAATGGGCATGGGCTGTGGGTCAGGCTGCCAAGGTTCAAGTCTCAGCCCTTCTAGTTAGTAGTTGTGTGATTTTTGGATCTGTAATTTTCCCTCTTTGTGTCTCAGTACACTTGGCTTATTTTCTTTTTTTCTTTTTTAACTCTTGGTTGTTTAACGGGGATAATACTAACATCCACCGTGTATGATCTAAGGATTGAATGAGTTAACTAACACTTGCCTGTAAAGAGCTTAAAATAATTCTTGGGACATAGTCTAACCCTTGGTAAATGTTACATGCTTTTTTATTGTCATTTATCTCTTGTTAAACTTTGTAAGTTATTAATTAGGTTAGTTTAGGTCAGCTCCAGAGAGCTAAATTATCTAGCATCAACTAAAAGTATTTATTAGAGATGACGTTAAGTTTAATGTTAATATTTCATCGGTCCCAATGAGCAGGGAAAGACCGTTCTCTAACTTTGTCCCAGCAGACCTCTCAGATGTCATTGTTTTCACATGAGAGCAGCAATTTCATCGAACAGTATGCTTTCTGCATCCACTTCATTCGCTCTATTGAAATTCCATTAAAATTGTTTTCTAAGGCAATGGAGCAATTTGGTAGGTCAGATTTTTTTCACTTTTTTTTTTTAGCTCAGACCTTTTTTCAATTACTGATATCTGGGCTGTAAGAGAAGCACCCAGTTCCAAAGGTAATGAATCTAGATTTGACAACTCTAAGTCCAGTTCACTCTAAATATGTGTTTGATACGTTTAGAAAAACAATGCCAACATTCTTAGAGATGTACATGCACACAAGGCCCCAGGAATGAAACTCGGGCTTTCCATTGGTTCCAGAACCCTTGTAAAAGAGAAGAAAAAAAAATCTCGAAATAAATGTGTGTATAAGATAAAATTCCACACAGAACTGTCAATGTGAGTTTTTTTTTTTTTTTGTCCTTGAGGGTGGCTTTTGTCATTGTTTTACAAAAAAAAAAAAAAAAAAACAACAAGCAAACCATGCAGAAGAACATACTTAATTTACTTATGTTACAGATTCAAAAATATACTTTTTCCTTAAGCTTTTAAGTTTGGTTTACAAACTTTTACTTTTCTGTTTAAAAACCACTTTAGAGATGCTTGAGGAAAATAATAAACAATAATAAACTCTCAATTGTCTGACAAAGATCTGTTCGTTAAGTCTTAAAACTTAAATAAATTTTATAAATCTAAAAAGTTAAATTTATAAAACTGGTGAATCTTACAATTCTCTTGTGTTTTAACACTGCTTGTAAAGCCATTAAAACTTCAACTTAAAAATACAGTCTAAATCCATGACTTAGTTACACATCGCAAGTTAGAATCACAAAGCAGATCCATTTAAAGCCCTTACTATGCAAACACAAATTCTTGCAAACACAAGGATACACAGTTTCTTTCTAAACTTAACTCAAAAATACAAATAGGGTAGGGTTAACTTCTTTTATTATCTCTTCAGTTAATCCTAGACCTCCCTGGGGTGAAGTACACTTACCCACGGAATAGAAGACATTTACAGTGTACCTGCAATTTGGGGCCGCCACCTCACCTGCCCAGGCTGCTGACAGACATTCCAAAAGAGAATGCAGGTGGAACTATGACACCAAGTGTGACTTTTCTCACGACTGCCTGTGCAGTTGGGTTCTTTTTAATAGTCGCTTTGCCACAGACTCCGAAATATAAAATATGCCACTGCGACGTAAAAATTATTTTGAGCAAGTATTTGAGAGTCAATACTTGCAGGAAGAGTCTTTCTCTAAACTCCCCTTGTTATTGGCCTAAAAGCAGAACCTGCCAAAAGAATTCAACTGTCATAAATCCCCTCTCTGGGAGTTTTACACCTTTTATCACTGAAGATGAAGTCCCCAGAATAAGAGATCGCTGTTTAGATCTTGTCACAAAAATATTGTATCTCCATCTATTCTCTTAAGGGCCCACTTATTTTTTCTAAAAGTCACTTGTTTTCACATAAGCGCCCTTTCTCTCTCTCTTCCCTTCCCCTGTCAAGATGGCATATTAGCCCCAAATTCTAATCATCCCTTGAGACAGGTTCTTCTGTGTGTTTCTATGTATTTTCTCATATGGTGTTTTCTCCTATTAATCTGTTGTTTGTCTATTTAATTCGCACACCCCCAATCACTTGACCTAAGTGGGTCTAGAATAAGTTTTTCCTCTGTCACCTAACAACCATACTTAGTCAACGTAACTAATGTATTCTATTCCCTTTCCAGGGTCATTCCCACTACCATACAAATACAATGTTATTTTCTCATTAAAAAAAAAAGTATTTAGATCTCACTAGCCACCCTCCTCCACCTTTTTACTCCTTTGCAACAGCACTCTGTAATCTGACTTCAATTTCTCTCCTTCCCTTCTCTCTTAAACCCTCTCCAAATGAGTTTTGACAACCCCGTCTCCACCCAAACTATTCTGTTCACTGTTCACTCACAGTATCTGTAACAGTGCTTGAGCGTGTGATAAATGCAAAACTAATATTTATTCATAAGTCGTGTTTCTGAATACTTTTTCTGTTTTTTTTTTTCCTATTTGTTAGAGCCACACCTTTAAGAGAAACTGGAATGACTTCTGAATGGATTCCAAGCTTTTGGGAGGTGTCACAACTCTAGTTCGAAGGTCATGTCAACCACAGATACAATCGCAGATTGTATAGGTCGCCAAAAAAATATTAAGTGTGCATTCAAAAGAAACAGGCTGGCATCCCTGCACTGACTCTTGTGAAACAGCCCCACCCATGGGGGGAGCTGGCATTCCATGTCACTTACTGATTTACCTACATAAACTGGACCTACTTTCTGAGCTGCTTCAAGTTGTTCTTGAATCTTCGCCCTATACCAGCTGGAGGGAGTTGTGCTCTTGTCAGTCCATCATTGCATACAGCATAAAACATCCAAACTAAAACCAGATCGAAGTTTTGAAGGTAGTTTGTTCATGTGTTAGTCAATGATGGCTATCATAAAAATAGAAGTGAACATATGTGATGAGTTAAATTTTGCTAGGTGGATGTGTCCACAAACTCTTCCCTCTCCCACCCAAAAAGAGAATGTAAATGACACAAAGGGAGAAATATATGTCTGTTTGGCTCCTCGCTGTATCAATACATAGTAAACACACAATATAGTAATATTCCAGGACCTAGCATTCATTTGTTGAACAAACGAATGAAAATCTGGTAATTGCAAGCTCTCTCCATCTGCTCAGCTACCCGATCCTCACTCCCATTCCAATGTACCCTGTTTAAAACCGGTTTCTAGACTTTTTTTGTGATGCAAGATCATAGCGAGAGAACAGAAAGCCTTTCCCTGAAGGGAGAGGTAGAGAGAGGTCTTGTCAAAATTGATGAAATACTAGAGTATAAGAAGAGTAATAAATGTGAGGAGAGGGAATAAAAGCTGATCTAGCGTGGGTAGAGGAGGGAATTTGGGTGTGTGTGTGTGTGGGGGGGGGGTTTCTGAGAGGCTCCCGAGAATGTGGGAGGGCAGAGTGAATGTTGAGGGGTGGGTTCAGAAGGAAAGGAAGGTTGAAGAGTCTGGTTTGGGTTATGAACTGCATTTTGTTTGATGTCCTTTGGGGGACATGAGAAATGAATGATATTCTTTTATCTTTGACTCACTTCCTTTTGCCTACCTGTGCTTCTTTGAATGAGACCGCACTGCAGGTCTGGACCGTTCTCCTTTTGAATTACAGCACAAAGATTTTGAGCTTCTGGAGGGCAGGGAGCACATCTTCGTTTTGTGTTTCTGGGCCTAGCGGAGCGTCTGCCATGGAGTTGGAGCTCAGTTAACGTTTCGGAATGGAATGAAACTTGACTCTCACGCCAACAGCACAGAGCTACCTGGGAAAAGGCAGCTGAATGCCACGCGGGCAAGTCTTCTTCTGGCTTGTTTATTTGTTTTAGTGTATTTAGCTATTAGGCTTTAAGAAACAGTACAGTTTTGTCGAGGCATAATTGCTGTACATTCTGTTGTACAGATATTTAAAGTTTAAAATTCAGCGAACACCTGTGAAACCAACAAACAATGAACAGAGACATTGCCTCTAAAGTTTCCTCCTGGTGTTGACGTTCTGGCATGTTTTGCTTTGTCTCCCGGCTTTATTATCCAGTGATAAGGAGATAAGGTAGGGGACAGATGAAACAGGACTTATCACCAATTGGTAACACTTATCTGGGCAGATACTTCTCCCCAGCCAGGTTTGAGAGAGCATCAGGACATAACTCTTAAGTACCTGCTCCCACATTCAATTAGGACTGAACGGAAAGCTATGGGAGTTGCGTGGGTCCCTTTGCATCTGGTGTTTTAAAAGAATCTAGGCATTAGGACCCGTGCTAAAAAGCAATTTCCAGGCGAGGGTGGTAGGTGATGTTGTAAATTTGAAATGTGGACTCCAAAATAATTTTTTTAAATGCTCCTTCCAAGTGTCATCTCTCGTTTCTTAATCCATAGTCACTGAGAGTGGAGGGACATATATCTGTCAGTTTGGGAGGGAGAACAGGCTTAGAAGGGAACTCTCAATGCACGTTGTCCTAAATGCAGGCTTGGCAGAGCTGACGAGGGTCACCTACCTTGCATTTGGATGAGACTTAAAATTTACTATATACATATACACACCCACCCCTATAAAATATTATCCTGCTCCCAGCCTTACCCCGCGACAGTCCCTTTCCCGTTGGAATTCTGTCTCGATCCCTTTCCTGTGACCTGCCATCCACCCTGACCCTAACCAGTGCCTGATTAATTATGCGTTGCTCCCGTAGTCTTAGCTCTCCTAGACCTCGAATTCAGGGAGTAGAGCAAGAAACCTTTAATTCAGTGCGTTAAATCATCTCGGTTGCTATAAATCTCAGAATCAAGCTTTTTCTACACTTAAGCAATTCCTATTGCTCAATGTGAATATGAACTGGTCCACTTGAAAACAGACCAGTTACCTACAGAAAGCAACACATGTTAAGCTCCGTTGAGAAGACGATCGATTTCAGTGAAACCACGCTGGTTCAGAGCCATGAATATAGCAGTCTGACTCCAGCCCCTGGGTCCCCCTGCTATAGGCAATGCCTCTCCAAAGTCTCAAGCTTACTCTTGCAAAGGCAGGAGCCACAGAGGAGGGTTCTGACAAACTCTGCGTTCTGTCTCCCGTTCCCTGTTCTAGCTTGCCTGTTTCCCATGAAACAGCAGCTCTAATTACTTCATTCCTGTGACTGACCCTCCCTCCCCACCCAGCACTTTTCTTTTCTGTAATCACTTCCAACCCAGAGCTACCATGGGGACTTCTCAGGTGGGCAGCAGGGGCTGATTGTGGCTCACATTCCCATCAGTTCTTTGCTAGGGGCAGTGTTACACTGCTTGATAACTCCCTGCTCCAGGTGCATCCCCACCTCGCCCCTACAATTGAGCTAAAGTATCGACAATGGAACACTCAAACTCAGCGCAGGTACCAATCAGCAAACTTCCAGTTAGATCTCTCCACACTCACATGGAACAGCTGTAATAATTGAAACAGGAAATCAAAGCCCCAACCTGAAAGAGATATATTGCCTCCAACTGGTCTACCCACAACCGTAATGGGTCACTCCTTACAGAGGAGCTGGGGAGGCTGCGGCCAAGGCCCACTGGTTTGTAGCTCATCTTCCCTATTTCTTCGCTCAAGGATTCCACGATCAGCAACCCCACCCTCGGACTCTCCCATATTTTCCCTCCATCGTGACATCAGCACTTCAGGGAAATAGAAAGAAGCTTGTCTTCCTAAAACGTGTGAGAACTTCTGTCTTAGATAAAGATGGCTGTGAGGAAAAAATTGTGTTTCATTCTACTGTGCTCCATTGGATTTATGATTATTAGGCAACGAACCACCACAGCTTGCGGTACGTTAGGCGTTTTGTGGAGAATCTGATCTATTTTCCCAATGTGCTCCATTCTTCATTCCTTCATACCTTTTCCTTTTGAACCTCCTTCGATTGGTGGGGGCTACCACAAATGGTGATGTTTCTGACGAGATAGAATATCAAGCAGGTACAGTCTCTTTAGGCACCAACTACATTGGTTGAAGAGATTGTAAGTGGGCCAGCAAAGTGCATGCTCCACTAATGGCCAGTCAACAGCTTACACTTGTTAAAATGTAAAAGCCATTCCTATCATCAAGCATTCAATTAGGCGGTCTTAAAAAATGGTAAACCTACCTGGTCTGTGCGAAATGCTCTAAGATAGTACATATCTTAGAAAAGTTTTCTTTCAAAAACTTATCGAAGGGTTGAACAACATGTTGTCTCTTTCAGTAATTAGGGATGTCAATGGCATTTTAATTTTTTTTTACCACTCCCACATTCCTCCACCCCCTTTGCAACCATCAGCGTGTCCTCTGTATCTATGGATCTGTTTGTTTTGTTTACTCATTTTTTGAAGATTCCACAAATAAGTGAAATGACATACTATTTATCTTACTCTGTCGACTGATTTCACTTAGCATAATACCCTCCAGGTCCATCCATGTTGTCACAAATGGCAAGATTTCATTCTTTTTTATTGCTCAGTAATATTCCATTGTCTATATGTATCACATCTTTATCCATTCATCTGTTGATGGATATTTGGTTGCTTCCATATCTTGGATATTGTAAACAATGCTGCAATGAACATAGGGTACATATATCTTTTCAAATTAATGTTTTGGATTTCTTTGGACGTACACCCAGAAGTGGAATTGCTTTGAATTGTTTTGAACAATGCTGCACCAATTTACAATCCCACTAACAGCACAAGGGGTTCCCTTTTCTCCACATCCTCAACAGCACTTACTTGTTAATTTTATGATGATTAATAATGACAGGTGTGAGGTGGCATGTTCTTTCTCGATTCCTTCAGTTCATGAAGTTGTTTCGTGAATCTGACAAGGAAATAAAATAATGAAACGCTGAAACACGGTTGCCTCCCTTGCGTATTTTAGCATCCTCCAGGCAGAACTAATAAATATTCAGCAAGTGATTAGCTGGTACATCCCCAGCGAGTCCTTTGCATATCCATGCCAACTATCCTTTCACAAGCAGTTTTACTTGGTAATTTACAAATGTACTGGCTGCACTCTGCACCTGCCAGTATTACAGTAATTAGCTCAGGATGCAAACGATTTCTAAATTAAAGTTCTGGACTTGTAAAATCCAGGAAGCCTGATAATCGACGCTGTTAACTGTGGTAGGCAATGAGTAAAGAGACAAAGAACTAAGAGAAGTCTCTTTAAACTATCCCGCGTGCCAATCAGGTCACTATACAAGGTGCGGGTGAAATATTAAGACACCAATTGGAGGCGGGTGAGAGGGTCAAACGTTCAGTGATTTAAAATCTCTCCTTTTCTCTTGCCATCCATCTCTAAGCAGCGTGGAGGGCTAGGGGTTGGGCAGTTCAGGGCCCACAGAATTGGCGTGCTTTCAGCCAGGTGAAACCGCTCATTGATACAAGCTGATAAAACCTGGGCATCTTGCCCTAGGAACACCCGTGCGTCTTAGCTGGGGACGGGGCAGCTGCTGCGGGCACCGCTTCCTGGGACTCCTCTGGGCCCTGCACGGGCGGCGCGGACTTCCAACCCCGCCGAGGAGGAAAAGAGGAGCGAGGAAAGGAAACGAGAGCCGCAGCCAGCGAGCGAGCTAGCGGGAGTGGGAGGAAGGAGGCGGGAGAGGAGCGGAAGGAGAGAAGGGAGGAGAGGCGGGCGGAGGAAGGGGAGGAAAAGAAAACGGCGGCAGCGAGCGGGCCCGCCCCTCCCGGTGTCCGCCTCCGCTTCCCAGATTCGGGCCGGCGCTCCCCGGGCCGCTGCCGCTGCCGCCGCCGCCGCCGCCGCCTCCGGCTTCTGGGCTGCTCGGAAAACGCGGAGGCGCGCGCGCCCCGCGGGTGCCACGGGCCCTGCGCGCGCCCCCGGCCCGCGCGCGCCCGCGCCCCAGTGCGCCCCGCACGCGCGCGCGCGCGCCGCCGGCGGCCGGGTCGGGGCATGCGCGGTGGGCGGCGCCGCTCCGGGCCGCCTCTGCCGCCGAGAGTAGGAAGCCCGAGCGCCCGGCTGTCAGTGAGCGTGGGGCCAGCGAGCGAGTGAGCGGCTCCGGCTCCCGCTCCGGCCCGACTGTCCCCGGCTGCAGCGCAGCGCAGCGCAGCAGCCGCTACTGTCGCGCCCCCCCTCCTCGCAGCGACCTCCGCCGCCGGCCCGCAACCCCCCGCCCGGGGTCGCCCGCTGCTCCTCCCCCGCCCGCCCGCCCACCCACCGGGCCCTCCCCGGCTGCTGCTCCCCGGTGGAGGCAAGAGGTGGTTGGGGGGGACCATGGCTGACGTTTTCCCGGCCAACGATTCCACGGCGTCTCAGGACGTGGCCAACCGCTTCGCGCGCAAAGGGGCGCTGAGACAGAAGAACGTGCATGAGGTGAAGGACCACAAATTCATCGCCCGCTTCTTCAAGCAGCCCACCTTCTGCAGCCACTGCACCGACTTCATCTGGTAGGTGTGCACGGGGCGGGGCGTGGCGGGCGGGGCGCGGCGCACGGACACCCCACTCCGGACCCCTCTCGCGGCGCCCCAGGGAGCGGCCAGTCCCTCTCCAGTCCGGGGTCCTTTTGGCCGCGGGGGATCCGCGCTCGTCCCGGCGCCCGGAGTGCAGGCGGGTCCACCCCAGGGCTGACTCACGCGGGGGAACTTGGAGAGCCGGCGCGAGTCCGAACTCCCGCCCGGCTTGACTCGAGTACGCCCGGGCCACTGCCTCGGGGGGCAGGACTCCTAGGAAAGTCGCCTCCCGGTCACACACACACACACACACACACACACACACACACACACACACACAATACACACACACACCCTGCCACGAGAGGGAGGCTGTCCGTGCGCGGGGGTGGCACCGATCCCCTCCACGGGGCTAGTTGCCCCGGTCGCCTTGGGCGCAACCGCCCTCGGTGCAGACAGCGGAGAAACCCGGGTGTGCGCAAAAGGGGAAAGTGGAAAGGAGAATCCAGGGGGCAGAGCCTCCCCGAGAACCAGCCGGGGAGTAACCGCGCGAGCCGCGGCCGGAGCGCGGCGAGGTCCGAGCGGCTGGCGAGCCGGGCTGGGCGCGTTCGGGGCGGGCGGCGGGCGGTTCTGTGTATTCTGTGTCTCCTATCGGGCGTGCACGCCACTGGAACCTTGGGTCCCTGCCTACTGTAGTTTGTATCTGCTGGGCACGGAAAGACTTTGACTTTGCTGGGTGAGCCCGGAGAGGGAGGAGAGGCAGCAAACTGTTGAAAGCTTGCCGTGGGGGAGGGGGAATTAAAACGGAGCAGGCAAATGGCAGAAAGGCAGAGGGAGTCATTTAAAATAGACCCTGTCAGCACGAGATTAGAACCTGTCACCCTGTTGCTGAGGACAGAGGCTTTATGTGAGAAAAATACTCTTAAGGGCAAAAAGCGTCCGAGTTCAGGTAATTTCTAATGAATTCAGCTTTTCTTAACCCCGGGGACTTGATAAATGAATAAATAGTCTTCAGGGAACCTCTGAACCCTGCAAACTAGGTGAAATTGTTTGTGCTTTTTTTTTTTTTTGGTGAGATAATTACAACTTTGATTAACTGATTCTCAAAGGGTCGGTTGCCCCCGCCCCCAACACTCCCCCGCAAAAAAAGTTAGAAAGCTGGAACTAAGAGAACTCCAGGTGTTCCAATCTGAGGAGCTGTAGTTGTCTTTTTAGATTGCTACCTGCCTCTCCTTCATGGATGCGTTCCCAAGCTCCCCAAGTCAGAGCTGCAGCCAGGGTCCTTTAGCTCTCGCCTCTCACGAAGATGGATGGAGAGGCTGCATCCGGGTGGCAGTGCCACAGAGTGCATCGTGCCATCAGCCAGCCGGCTGTGTGGCACACGTATCTTGCTGGGGCCCTAGGGAGACATATAGGTGGCTCCGTGTGAATGCATCACATCTGGGGGAAACCATCTCAAAGGGTGAATCTCACAAAGGTGGTGCTCATGAGGCGCTCTAATTTTTTTTTTTTTTTATGGATGGCTTTATTTGAATCCATACCCAGGGAAGATCATCTGGAAAGCAGAGCCCCACACATGTGTTTACTTTTATCGATGGCTTTATTTGCATTCACACCTGGGGAAATCCTCTAAGGGAGTCCCACCACTGTGGTGCTTACTCAGTCCACTTATGAAAAGCACAGCCACCCCTAGGAATGAATGATTTCCATCATGTAATCAAGTCAGCCTATGACACATTTGTGCTCACAGGAGTAGATAACTGTAGATGAGGCTATTTAAAATTCTTGGAGCATGGGGCAAAGAAAGGATATTCCATTTAAAGGGAAGTCTTCAGCCGGCTGTGTCAACTGTGAAATTCCATTAAAAAAGAACAGTTAGCCTGCTGAGGACTTTTGCAGGAAGTATAGGTAAGTTAGAAAAGGGACTACAACAAACAAAGCTAGGCTGGCTAATGTCTTTCCATTATCAGTTGCTCTGGAGGAATTGCCCCTGGTGACCTGATGTGACACTGTCAGGTCACCAGGTGTAAGGTGAAGTGGAAAATAAAAGTCTCCCTGAGGAATCCCATTTCTCTACTTACCTGTAAAGCAGCCACTTGGAAGTTCTAGGAAAATATTCACCAGGCTCGTCTAGCTGTGGTTTTAATTTTTTCAGTTTTCTTTCATCGTTTCTATGGGTCCTTAATTTATGAGTTTTATTTAAACATTAAAGCACTGATATTTTGAAACTAAATGTTTGGGTTTTAAGTATTTTGGGGGAATGACTAAGTTAATAATAAAGATATGTGAAGTGCTTTGTAAACTTAAAATGCTGGCTGAAGCAAGAGATTATGACTAATAACCTTCTGAAAATTAATGCGGTTCATCCTAGTTGGAATGGTGTTTGCAATTTAATGCCCATGTCAAGGTTCTCTGCTTAGAGAGTAAATTCTCTAAAGTAATTTACAAGAACAAAATAGCCTCTGTGCTTCAAATGCAATTGGCTTTCAGTAAAAATTAGATCATAATCTCAAATGCAAACAGGAATGATACTGTGTAAAATCTGGCTCCTTTAAAGCCAAAAATTAATGTTAAGAGTGGTGCTGTTTGGCAATTTCTAGGCAAATATTTTAAACAAATTCATAACAAATGACGAAGCCACTTTTTAACTGTCTATTGGGAAAAAAAACTATTTTCATTTGGTCTTTAGGGACCAAATGAAGCCATTTCTATTTTCTCTCCCCATAAGATTCTTTATATTTTTATATTGTAGCCAATAACTTTGAATATACAATTCTTGTCTCAAAAACTTAAGTATCTATAACACTGTAAACACTTGGAAAGAACCTTGATACATCATAATAGTTCAGTGAGCCTTTAGGGCCAGATAGATTTTTTTTTTTTAGAGTTGAATTTACATAGTACCCTAAGCTATTTAGGCCTGTTTTTCCTATCAAATCATTGGGTTTTATGTGCAGACCTTTAACCTGTAGAATACTTTGCTACATAACTGGCTTAAAACACGGCATCCAATGCAAAATATGTTAAGATATTTTGTTCTTGTTTGTTTTTCAGGGGGTTTGGGAAACAAGGCTTCCAGTGCCAAGGTAAGCTGCCACGATGGATTTTGTTTTCAAGCACAACATGAAATGAGCATTCCACACAGGAACAGTATTTCCAGTCAGCTTTTCTTTGTCATCCAAAAAAAAAAAAAAAAAAAGGTTATTTGGATATTTTCAAAATACGAGAGCTGTAAATTTGGGCCTTAAAAAAAAAAATCATGTGGTATTGCCTAGTCATCTGCATGTAGAGCTGCCTTTTTATTGGGGGAAAAACCTTCCTATAATTTTATCTTTTGCCAAGAACATTCTTGTCAGAAACTGCTGTCTTCGTGTGGGTGTTCAGAAAAGGAATCACTCTGTAATCCTGTGGTTTTTCTTTCTTCTTCCTCCATTTTTGTTGCTCATCTCATATGCACTGAGTTGGACTTCTAATTAATTTTAGCCATACATTATACTAATAAGTTTCTTTGTTTGTTTTGATTACTAATCATCATCCAAAACGAAGTTTGCACATTTTAAAGCAGATGACTGGATACTGTAGTATGAGGCCCATTTTTCCTTTGGCTTAAATATGTGACAACACATACTATCCATTTCATCCAGAAAGAAGTCAGTCTCTTCCTGATTTGTAGTTACATTTCACACATATCAAATATCTGACTTTTCATACTGCGTTTGCTTAAACGTTTTTATTTTTTTAAAAACCATTTTATAGCTCGTGAAGGCATCCCAGGTTGATTACCCCACGTCCTGGCTCTCACCATCTATACTATGTTTATTTAGTTCTGGTTACATTTCCCATCTGGGCACAGGTTTATTAGGGCAAGTGGAAAGTACATCCTAGCCTGGAAAATATCCTAACACTATTTCATAAGCACATTAGAAAGGCACTCACTGTACTTTTTGTAACTTTCAAGTTGTGCTCGGAAGTTCATTACTATTAAAACCTGAAAATTTGTGAATCAGTTTCTCATATACATTTTCTAAACGTTTTAAATACGGGTATTTTATGATGTAATTTTTTAATACTCCACCTCTCTCCACAGTGTGCTTAAAACTTGGTTACTTTGGGAGATCAAGGGACATTCCTTTCAAAAAGAGAATAAAGAGAAAGGCGTGTTGCATTAGTCTCTTTATGAAAGACGAACATGTAGCTCTTCCCATTGCCCGGAGCTGGGCAGCGGAACTTCGTAGGCAATATTTGGGCCTAGGCTTGAACATGATTTTAGGACGCTTCAAGATGTAAACTTGTGATTTTGGGCTAACGCGATTCACATCGAATGTTTTTTGGTGGTGTTTGTGTGGGGACCTATGGGAACCTATTAAAAAGCGTTTGCTGAATGTTCTAGCTATTATCAAGTACAACGTGGGGACGTTATGTTTAAAAACGAGCATGTAAAGAACTCAGGATAACATTCGTCCTTTTTAGACCCCTTATCTGAGCAAATTTTGTTGATGAAATCAACAGGTGGGTGGGGCAGAGAGGACCTGAATGGTTTTTCCGGAGTATCTATTGAATTTTTAGTGGATTAGCAGACTAATAGTCTGTCAGCATAGTTCCCTTTTACCTAAATATTAAAAGTGATAACAAAAATTGCAAACACTGTGTAAAATAAAACGGAATATATACCCTTCTCCCTTCTACTTAAGACACCCATTCATTCGATCACATATATTTTGTTTTTTAAAAAGATGAGATTCTTAATCATTCTGCAATTTAAGTTTTCCACTCAACAGGATTTTTCCATGTCAAAACATCAATTTTATCTCCCTTAGTGTTGCATGTGCAAGTATCTCAAATTTATTCAACGATTTCTCTACCGATGGATATTTTAATTGTTTCTAAGATCTTACTAGTCCAGCTACTACTGCCAATATCCTTGGGCACTAGTATAGGTATTTCTACAATAGATACCTAGAAGTCTGTGTGTACATTTAAAATTTTAATGAGTACAGCTAAGTTGCTCTCCAAATAGGTTCCAATTTACGTTGTCAGTATTGATCTATGAGAAGTCCCCCTTTCCCTTCATTCTTACTAGTATTGGATGATATCAGTCTCTTATGTTTTTGCTCTGGTATGTGAAAAAGGGCCTTCTTTCCTCGCCTCCCTCCCCCACCCATCTCCTGGATGAGAGTGAATGTTTCTTCAAATGTGTTTTAGCCATTTGTATTTTTCCTGCGAATTACTTTACCTGATACTTGAATTCAGGGTTTATAAATGAGACAGTTTAGAACAGTGACTACTTGCTCTCTGGACTGTTCTTTGCTTTGGCGAAGAGTGAAACCTTATGTCTCTTTAATTAGAGTTCCCATACTGCATTTATAAATTTTAACTGACAAACCGTTTCCAGTGTACACCCATTTGTAACGTGCAGTTCCATTTTGTTCAGTGTATGTCACCTACGCTTGACTCCCAGTAGGTATATGCTAATCCGTTATATCTTATTGTTTGTTGTCAACGAAGGACATACTGGCTCAGAACAATGCTTTTTAATTGTACAAATATACAAGTTACCCAACATTTCCTAGTTGGGTGCTCTCAAACATTTTTCTAACATCTGACCATTTAAAAATGGTTTCTCATTGTACTCTGGATTTTTCCTCTTCGTTCTGTTTGATAGCCTCATTTTTATTCAGTGGAATAACGTTCTTATCCGTGCCTTTGTCAACACTTCCTCGGGGGTGGCCGCTGGAGTTTGAGCCTGCTCTTGTTTTTTCATCTGTTCTCTCACTCAATGGAGGCAGCATCTTCTAGCTCCAAGTCACGTTGCTTTGGCCAGCAGAGAAATATCGATAGCAAAATTTGCTTTTATAAACCAGAGGTGCATTTGCTCCAGATGAGTCATACGTTCACGTGGTAAGATAGCGTTCAGCCTAGAATGTTTGCCATCATTTTACTTAGTAAATGTTAAGTAAGAATTGGAAGACTAAAGAAATGAGTTTTAGTCCTGAAAACTGGGTTTGTGATCTATGCTATTTACATACAGTGCATTACATTTTACAAGCATATATTGAAAGCATGGAAGTACTTCTCACTTCTTCTCCAGGACATAGCTTGAATGGAAGCAGGGCACTCTTCTGAAGAGAGATTTCTTGGGGTTCTTCCCACATTCACTGAGTGGACTCCATGCCGTTCTTATGTTGAAGTACAGTGTCCCAGCCGTGGAAATTGACATTGCTAGGGCAGGTGACTCAGGAGGATCCCATCGTGGGAACTGCCTGTCTGAAACAGTGAAACCCAGGGCCTTAAACACTTAGGAGAAGGGCGCAGGGTCGGCCTAGAAGCTGTGAAAGCACTTTTCTTAAGGTTGTCAGAGATGAAGACAGACTTGTCCTTTTGTATCGCAGATCTGAAAGGAACCTTGAGATGACATGACTCGAAATTGCCTTTTGATTTTTTTTTTTTTTGGCATAACATCTTGTGGGTTTGTGTGATCTGCTGCGTGTTTGTTTCATTTCCACGAGGCTCGCAGAGAGCTGCCCCTTGCCCGTGTGTGTGTGTGTGTGTGTGTGTGTGTGTGTGTGTGTGTGTGTATGTGTGTATGTGTGTGTGTGTTTTTCCAGAGAAAGGAGCGGGAGAAAGGGACGTAGGCTTGTCTGGCTTGGTCCTCGACGAAGCCGAGATTCACTTGGAAGGTCTGTCCTCCAGTCGGGAGTTTCTGTCTTGCCCTGGCTGCTTCCAAAACCATCCGCCCCAGAGCAGAACGATCCACCGAGCTGTCGAAGGTTCTCCTGGTCTGGGCCACCGGAGCCTAAACAGTCTTATCTGCTACTTTCACTACTGGAAAAGGGGATGAGCCAACTCAGTTTTTTTTTTTCCCTCCCTCAGAGTTAGCAGGACTCACGTGCTTCTCCAGTTACAGTGGCAGAAACCGCCTCTCCGACTGTGACCCGCTTACGTGACACGCCAGTTGCTCATGTAGCCTGTTAGATCTGCTTCTCCTCAGCCTGTGTCCCCTGCCTTTCCTCTCCTTTCCCTTTTGTTCGAGGTCACAGATTAGAATGGTCTGCCAGCCCGTGCTTTCATGCTGCCCCTATGAAGTAACTGTTGAATCTTGGGCCATTTCCCTGCTAAGAACATACCAAATACTGTCATTCACACCGAAGCTCTGTGTTTCCCAGTAGTTAAGGGTTAAACACTCAGCTCGCCTTCACCGACATTTCATTTCGAAGGCCTGTTTCAGGGTAGATATTATCCATCAGCTCACCTGAGCAGGATGGTGTTCTATGCTTCCGCAAGCAGGTGAGTTGATGTTTGAGGGAAGAAGAGAAATGAGTTCCCCTTGGCTGTATGACCCAAGAAATTCCAGAAAACCGAGCTGATGGAAGGGTGACTTTCCAGAGAAAGTGAATTGAGTTGGCGGCTTCTAAGGAAAGGATGTCTACTCTCGTGGTCCACTGGGATCTGAGAGGCAAGCAGCGTGGACACCAAGCCCCAGGAATTAGAAGGGGACTAAGGTCCGAGCTGGGTGGAACCGCGGGGTTGGCCGCCTTCAGCCGAGCGCTTGTCCTTCCCGCGGACTGTGTCAGCCTCCCCTGAGCTCAGCTCACTCGTTTTCAAAGGCGATGCTAGGAATTTCCCATCCTTCATCTTCAAAACGGCGATCAGCAGCCTGGCCCCTCACTTCTCATTGGTCACTGCCCCGCAGATTGGAAGCTGTGTTAAACCAAAAAGATGAGCTCTTGGGGGTGATCTAGACAGTTCCACAGAGGCCCACGGAAGAGTGAGTGTCATTTAAACCTGGGAGGTTTTGAACGGAGGTCAGATCAAAGCGTTTCAGCTTCAAAGGTGAAATTGTCAGTAATACCTACAATACAGAGAAGTGCCGTGGAGCTGGGCAGTGAGAAATGCTTTTCTTCTAATAGTTTTTTTTTTTCTCTCTCTCTCTGCAGAGATGCATTAATGCTTGTTAGGAATAGGGCCATGGGGATAAAGCTTGTGTTGGGTGTTCCTTTTAGTTGCTGTATTCTTGCCACGGAGTGATTTCTGCTTAATGGCTTTCGAAATCGTACTTAACTGCATCAGGTGAAAGTTTTATTTTACACACACACACACACACACACTTCCCACCAGAAGCTGATGTTGTAGCCTGTGACGTGACCATCCTAGGTAGTAGAAACCTAACATTTTTGAGGAGGAATCTGACATTGAGGTTTCCTTTTTCGATTTTAAGGCGAAGCGATTTACTGCTCTCTGAGTGTTTGGCTCTCCTGCGTGATGCTCAGATGGAAGTTTTCTGCTGACTTAACCCCTGGCTCGCTCCTTTGTTTTTCCTGCAGAATGTTCTGATCGCAGAACTGCTTTGATTTTCGAGCTTCCCCATCCGATGCAGTCTGGCTCCTGGGTAGGACGTTCTGTCTCAAGCTCCGCCGCCTGGCATTCTCACACTCATCCGAGGATGTGTCTTCCCATCCTCCCAGTCATTCTGAGTCGGTGGCAGTCTCCCGGAAAGTTTTGAATTCTTTCCTCGACCTCTCTCTGCCCGCAGGATGCCACTTTCACCTGCGGGTCTTCACCTAACGTGTAGCACAACCCTCTACTGTCCTCCTGTCATCCCGGTTGCTCTCCCTGTCATGAGACTTCGACCCTGTAATGTTAGTCTCTTCTGCCAGCCTTGAGAGCAAGGACTGAGGCTTCTCCTTCGTGTCTCCAGCGTTTAATGCAGTGCCTGGCTCTCGGTAGATACTATGTAAATATTTGCTGGGCGTGTGATTGTATAAATATTAGGGCAGAGATAATATGAATGTGCATAACCAGATGGATCCCAGAGACTTCTGCCTGCTTACTAATTTTTTTTTAAATCTAGTTTATAATGCAAAGTGTATGTCTAGATAGCTTTGAACAAGTACTCTGAAGCGAAGCAAACAAATTCAATTGTCATTTGTGTCTGTAACAAGTTATAGGTTAGGCTAAACCTAAAAAAGTTGGTACAAGAATAAAGCACTTAATTTGACATCTATCTTTAGGAAAGTACCCAAGCATCAGACATGAGTCTTCTTGCCATAAATAAGAGCATATTATGGGCCACAGCAGGAGGGAGGAAACTGAGGGTAAAGGGGAAAAATTAAAAACAGCTAAAGTATACGTGTTTGGTGCAGTCATTTAAATAATCTGTTTCCCTTTGAGACTGCTAACAGTTGAAACCTCATTGTAATGCTCCAGATGAGGGTATAGTAGCTCAGTTTTGTTTATTCTGGCGATTCGGGCACATCCTGTACCCGAAAGGTTTCTGTGCCTCGATGTCTGAGTAGGAACGGATGAGAGAAGGGATCAGGTACGGTCGTCCCTGAATGATCACTTTCAAAGTTGTATTCAGCTGAGAGGAACGAGAAACTTATTTATCAGATGGTGCGATGTGCTGGACATCTAGTGGCTTTCATGTTTTATCTACTTTCATCCTAAAAGCACCCTGTTAAGCTCGGGATCGTGTCCCCTTTTTAGAAGTCAGAGTGCTGAGCTCACCAGGCTGGTGGGGTGGAGCATGGGTTCAGATGCTAACAGTTCCACAGAAAGCATTTTTTTCAAAGCCACGTGGAGACCTTGGGTTCTTACAAACCCTGGATTTATGTTAGAGGAAGGAACAGTGCCATTAACGGAAACACGGAACGTTTCTTGGTGACAGGACTAAGGCTTCACCGTCCCCATCTGTCTGTCGGAGTTTCCATGACAAACCCTTTATTTCAGGTCTTGTTTTCTACCAAACTGGAACCTCATGGTCGACTTGAACCCGAGACGGGGACATGTCCGTACTGGCACGGTATTAACCGTCAAATCTAATCGAAACGACTGTAGCTACGTTAAACCTCCCTCTCTGTTCAATTATGCAAAGGGAAAAATGGTTTCTGGAAATAGATTTCTATCAAAAAAAAAAAAAAACGGAATGGAGGGAATGATTTGATTAATTGTCAACACAAGATAAGAATTATGTTAGAGCAAGTTCAAAGTAAGAGTAGGAGGGCAGTTCATCTTTAATGCCTTTACTTGCTGTGATTTCTCCCCCATCTCCTCCCTAACCCCCACTCCCCCAATATCTATACATCTCTAGTTTGGGCATTTGGGGAGATATCGGATCCATCTATATTATCTGGGATGACTCCACTAGGCAGTTAGGAGATAAATATTGAGGGCGGAAATACGAGACGGGAAGGTGTTATAAGTAAGTTTAACTCCAACTTGGACAAATTTGGATGAGAAATGAGATGAGAAGAGAGTCCTGTGAATAGCTGAGCAAAATTCTCTTGGAAATGATCTAATTCCTAGTAGTGCCATTTACCCTGTTAGCGAGACCACGAGTCTGGTAGCGAGTGATGTGTCCAGAAGTGGGCCAAGTCTGATGTAGAGCTTTTCCTGTGCTTGAAGCATAACGATCACCCACGTAGTGCTCACTCTTAGACATTGGTCCAAGCCATTCTCATGAACTCATTTGATCCTCTCACCAATTCTGAAAAGGGTACGTCGTGTTTATCATCCCCCTTTTACAGATGAGGAAACAGAGGCACCAAGAAGTTTAGTAACTTGCCCAAGACCCCAGAGAATGGGGGAGCTGGGTTCAGACTCAGGCTGGACAGGTCCAGACTCCCTGATGTTTACCCACGTGCTCTCTCTGCCACCTCACAGTTCCCCTTTTGTCTCACACTTACGCCACCAGCACTAACTTGGTTGGAGGTGTGGGGGAGAGTGAAGAGTTCAACTCGGTGACACTTACGTGCCTCCTCCCTATCGCGGGAGGTTGTGCTAGAGACGCGGACCTCCGTTGTGTCTGTTGTGCCAGACACTGCAGGGCATGGGACAGCGTCTGGCATTGGGGAGCTCAGAGCAACGCAACTCAGAAACAACACGTCGTCTATAAATCTTGATGAAACAGCGTTGAAGCATGTCTGGAGGAGGCAGACATCTCCTGGGCTCAGGAGGAGGTGTCTTCGGATTTGGGCTTTGATGCAGGCTTAGAATTAATTCCCTTTGGTGAGAGAGATGGGGGAGGCTGTTCTAAAGTGAGGGAATAACATGAGCAAGAAAAGAGGAATGAAAGTGACTTGTACATTCAGGGAGCAGTGTGGACCAGGAAGGAGGCCAGACTCTTTGAGGTGCTGTCAGTGCCGGTCCCCAAAGGGAAGAACAGCTTGGAGGAATGTGTGGGGAGCTGCTTTATGCTTTTCCCCACATACTGCTGGTCTTCTAAGCTAAGACATTATTTCCTTTTTGTATCTTTTTTATTTGTATGTCACGCCCTTTTTTTTTTTTTTTTTTAGAAAAATGTTGCAGTTACAGGAGGTTAAAGCTTGCATGTCCATGAAAGATACATTGTAGTGAAGCTTAGAAAATAACTTCTTGTTTGAGAAAGTGCACCTTGACACCATTCAGAGACTCTCTACTGTTACGAAGCTGTTACTATTGATTTACAGCATCACTGTTGGAAGTCCAAGGTCTTACAGTGTGGAAATTATGACTGGGATATGACACGGAGTTCTACTAGATGTGTTGGTATGCATTAGTAAGGGAAGTGCTGAAGAAGTAAAACATTTACATATTCAAAATGAGCACTTTCTACTTTAATAACTGTATACTAACTTTGTCCAAATTTCTGGTTCATTATCGGTACTTCCTTTCTTCTCCATGGGCCTAAATTCAGGAGATATGTCATGTCCCTAATCAGAAACCTTCGTGAAGGACGGTAAGAGCAGAAGATGGGTTTTCATCTGGAGTTCAGAATTGCAAAATAAAAATTCACATAACACTGCTGCTGTTCTGACTCGTACCTATGATATGTCACCCTTCTACAGGAGCTGGCATTACTGTCCCCGCTCTGATGGGGCAGAGAGAAGTAGCTTGTCTGTAGTCCTGTGGCTTTGAGACCAGGCAGATTGAGTAAATGGGTTTAATTGTAGTTGTTTTTTTAATATCTTAAGCTATGTAGGTAAATAGCCAGTCCTTTTTACTTCTCTCTTCGTTTTTCTTCCCTCAGGTTTTCTAATAAAGTATGATTAACAATGCTGTTTGCTGCAATTGGAATAAAACGCATTGATTCAAGAAAGTTTAGGCTCATGCTTGTAAAGGCTTTCATTAGCTTCCATTTGGTTATGTCTTAAAGTTAAATGGCAGTAAATGAGTTTAAATTATTTTCTCGTGAATTAATGCATGTAACTATATAACTGTCTTAAAATGTGAAAATGGGAGATAACTCAAAACTTTTTTTTAGGTATTGCAACTTGATTCTTAACTATTTACAATGCAGAGTATTTTAAATCATACTTATTTTCTTCTAAGTAAAAGGTGTTTTTTCTTAAGGTAGCTGTATCCGTAAGAAGTTGTGTTTGGATGTTTATCATTTAATAGGTGGATTATAAAATATCATGTGGTGAGTCATTTGCCTAATAATAACTTTGAAATTTTTTGAGTAAATCTAATTCTTTCACATGCTGAGTTTGTTTGATTGCTAAAGTGATTTTTGTCGCTTTAGTTTCACATTAGCTATTTTGATCCGAGTGACTCATTAACAGGGAAAACTTCATCATTCTCCAGTTTTGATTCATTTTGTCTCTATACTACAGGTTTAAAATTAAATGATCATTAATTTTATATCAGAAGCATGCAGGACTGTTTTGTCTGTTTTTGTTTTTTATTCTTTAGGTCCAAGTTCAAGTTTAGGTATAAGGGCTGAGATGCATTGTCTTTATTTTCCTTTTTTTTTTTTTTTTTGCTTAATTGTACCACAGCATTTGCTGGTATGGAGTGAAGTCTGTTCTTGTGTGCAAATTAACTTGCAAAATTGCATTTTATAGAGGTTAATTATTGGGCAGGAGCTGGAATTGTTGGTATGCTTAAGACTTGCCATGGTGGTCTGGTAGGAATCTCATGAAATGCCATAGAAGAATAATTAAGATAAAAAAGTAAAGCTACTAGAGACCATTGGATAACTCACTGGGCAAGATTCTGGGCTGATTAAATTCTTCAGTTACTATAATAATGAGAGGTAATACTAATTCTTTTTATGATCTAGTTTTAATGGAAAGCATCAACTTGGGGAAAACAAAGCATTCATGATTGTAATTTCGATAAGATCATTTGTGGACAAGGTGTTTTTGGCTGACTGGCCTATTGGAGCAGAATTGATGAAGGGCCAGGTTTTATCTGAGAATTCTGAAGTGCATCGTTAACTTCTGACCCTTGTTTGCATTTCCCATGTGTCCCATTAATGTCAGGTTGTATTTGATATTCTGTATATCTTGTCCCAACAACTTGCAACTATGTAGACATGCATTTTTTAGATCCCCAAAAATAATATTTATTTAAATGGTAGAAGGTATTCGCGTCAGATGGACAAAACTCTGAGTCACTAAGGAAGAACCGGGATTAGGTATGTTATTAAACTTTGGATTTAATGTTGCTTAAATTATAGATTCATAGGTGATAAAAACATGCTAGTGTTTAAGAGCAGGTTAATAATCTGAATTCATATACATTTAAATACTGGCATTTCTTGACCTCCTTGCTGCATTTCATAGTCACAGGTGCAGAAAGAGCCCTATTCTTAGAGTTTATAGCAAGAAGGGACTATGGGGGCTGAGCAGTTGAGGTCCTTGCATTGACAGCTGTGGAGCTGGCCATGAGAGTTAAGTGACTTGCTGTAAACCCAGTCACAAGAGTGTGACCAACGATGTCTCCAGCTCCCAACTTCCTGTAGTGAGTGACCCTGGGCCCACTGAGACCTTCCTGCTTCTTAGTAGCTCAGAAACCTTTGTACTTATCTGTACTCTGTAGTCTTAAATCTTAAGTGCTATTGCCGGAGAGTACTGGAGCTTATCCAGTAATCTCTATTCAAAAAAATGAGGAACTGTGCAAACAAAGCAGGTACCAGTTTCCTTTTGTATTCTTGGAAAACTGGCAGTGCCTTTTACAGATAAATGTTCATCTTGATCTAAAGTGTTGGAATTTTACTGAATAAGCATTGTAAGTTTATCTTTTGCAATTTATAGATTGTCAGTCTGGTGATAACATAAAGACCTCATTCAAAATACTGTATTGAAAATAGTTAAGACTTTGCATTTGCAGTGGAGGGACATGACTACTTGAAATTGTAAATATTTTCTTGGACCTTTGTCTAATTTTAACTGTTGCCAGGATTCTTCGGGAACAGGCGACATCTCTGTTTTCTGGTCTACAATTGATCTTCCATTGAGATACTACATCAGAGCTGATTTTGCATTTTACGTATTATCTAAAATATATACGTACAAATCAATTAGGTAATCTGCAAATGTATATTTTGAGTAGCTCCCTCAACAAGATTCAAATGGTGATTAAATGTAACCATAGAGTTTATTATTTGGTAGTTTTATCTTCTGTAGAATCCATAACCCCACACTTAGAGTTGAAATTATTCTTGGACAGTGGGATAGTCAAGTACATAAGTCAAACATCTATTTCCTGCAGTTTTAGTGTTGTTGATTTGAAGTTCTGATCTTGCAAATAGGCATAGGAACTATACAAAACATACAAAATGACAGATCTAATCATAAACATGGACGTTTATGCATGCCTTTTTCAATATTTTCTTTCTAAATCTATACATAATATGGCTTATAAATGTTTCTTGGAAAATTTTCCTTCATGTCCAAGATTTCTAAGTTGCTTCAGAAAAGAGCCCAAAATAATGTTTATTTTTCTTTTTGTTTTTTTTTTGTTTGTTTGTTTTTGCCTTGGTGGTTTTCTCCACAATACTCTTGGCTATCTTTATTGTTCTAAGAGTCTTTGAATCATCTTTAAAACTAGGAAATTCTAGGTGGAAAACTATCACTGCTGATTTTAAGTATATGAATAATTTTGAAAATCTTTGATAGGATTTAAGTGCCAATGGTAGGCAGTTACCATGTCACTGCGTTTACAGCATTTTTATTCTTGTTATAGGGAACTTATTGCCAGTTTTGAATATTAGCCTTCCTTTTCAAATAATTCAGTTCAGTTTTCCAGAAAAACCTTTGATGGTTCTGGGATGGGGAGCAGCAGGGACTTGGTGTTATTCCATGAACTGAGACTTATGCCAACCACATTTCATCCTCAAGTGACTAAGCCATCCTTGACGCTAAGATGCTAACGAGTTCTGTCTCATCAAGCTCCTGAACCTTGGGAAGAAATAGTGTTTTTTTCTTAAAAATTTTACTTTAATTTTAGACACAGGAAAGTTAAAAAATGATACAGGGAGTTTCCATCTCTCTCACCCAGCTTCTCTCCATGTTAACCTCTTACACGAGCAGAGTATAATGATCAAGAACAGGAAATTATTAACTAAATTACAAACGTTATTTAATTTCCACCAGTTTTTCCACTAACATCTCTCTTTTTTTTTTTCTGCTTTGGATTCTATATATCGAATTACTTTTCCTTTGTCTTCGAGGTAATAGTTTTTTTTTTTTTTTTTTTTTACCAGAATTGTCTGGGAGTTAGTGTATGTGATGATGCATCGGTGTGATCAGATGTTTTCTTTGATCATAAATCAGACCACTTTTTTTTTTTTCTTATTGTAGTGGAGCGATGCCGCTCTCTGGGGTCAGCCTGTGGTCACTGTGGTTGCTAGTTGGTTGTCACTGTGAGTTTATATTGCTTCTCACTGGGATTCTCATTTACAGGAAGGCTAATAGGAACGGAAGCCCCTGAGGGTCAAGGATCTCATGCATTTGCCTGGTCTTTTCTGGAGAGAGATGAGCTAGGAATTCATAGAGCTTCAGAGATCTGGAAAGCCAGTTAATTTTCTCGACTACTGCCGTTTCATGGATTTTGAGCAATGATGGGAATGTTTTATAATTTTCACGTTTTTAGTATGGTAGCACTAGCACTGACTATTATTCAACACCTGAAGTGGTGAAGCTGAATTTATAATTTTTATTTTTAAAGTTTGAGGGCCACACGTGGTTTGTGGCTGCTGCATTGGAGAGTTCAGAGCATTCGTAGCGAGTGAAATTGGATCATAGTTTTTTAAACTTTTCGTTGTAGAATAAAACATGGGTATATAAAACCTCATGCAAAAACGTGTGGCTTAACGAGACATCATACAGCCACGGCCCAGGTCGAGTAGCCGAACTTGACCGAGTCCTCTCTTTGCCTTGTTTCTTCCTCCCACGTGACCACTGTTGTGACTCCCGTGCCTGCCTCTTACCACCCAAGGTGGTGATGCTGGGACACCGTCGTGTCATCGTGCATGTTTAAAAAATCATTGGACATGTCCTTGAATCTCTCATCTACAAGTTCATCCTCTACCTTCTTATTTTCCTTGTTTACTTGGAGGAGAACCTGGGTTTTAGGACGTATAGAGTTTCCCACAGGAATTGCTGAGCACACGCTCGCAGATGAGCACACTGGCAGCGGGATCTAGGGGTCCGATCATACTCAGACCCAACCTGGGTCATACGCTTTTTAAGATGCCTTCGTCACTTCCCGTCCTTGTTGGTCACATGTATATTGACACAAAAATAATAGATCGTTTTTCCATCCAATAAAGTATTCAAAATGGAGAACAGTTAACCCCGTTGAATTGGTTTACGTTACATTTTACAGTGCACAGCAATGTGGAAACATTTGCACGCTACCTGTGGAAAACTGGGTTGTCAGAGGTCTTTCTAAACATGTGGTGTTCATTATACCTCTGTGTACATTTTAGTTTTTACCAGGCACTTCTGTGGGCAGGGGGCGTTTCTGCGTTCGTGTGTGGGTGTGTGTCTGCCTGTCGGGGGGTGGTGGAAAGAATTGCTAGTTGAATTGTAATGTAGCCATTTATTTGTCTCAACCTCACCCACATGACTCTACGTACTTTCCCCCCCCCCTCGCCTTTTAATTTCCAACACAGTATCAAAATTGGGCTTCAGAGTTATTTTTGGACCTGGAATATCTGGGGGCAAAGTGAATAAGCATGCAGGAGGTGAATTTGGTGTGCTCCCTATTTGAAGAAGCAGATGGTAAACAACTCTTGGACGTACTGTGTACAAAACTACGCCAGCCATTGACGTGGAGGAGGGTTTTCCTAAGAAGTAGAGGGCCCCATCACTCTTATCAGGGAGTTTAAAATGTAACTGGATAAGTATGACTTAGACCCATAGAGCACTCAAGAGTTCTTCTATTTAAGAAAGTCAACATGTATAAGTTTAAAAAAAAAAAATTCAAGAGAGACCTTTCTACGTGATAAGTGAGCCCTAGACTGGAAATCAGGTCATCTCGGTTTGAATCAGGTTTGGGCCTCTGTCCTCTTTGTAGTGGGGGAGTTGGATTCTGTCAGGTAGTAAACATAGGACACTCTTGCCGGATGCTGTGTTAACTATAAGGCTTCAGAATTCTCCTCAACTCATTACCCCAAGGAGCCACTACACATCATTTGATTGGGATTGACGAGGAAGAGCACACCTATTTGTCACTCCTCGGCTGTCTGCTTTCCAAGTCCCCTCGATGGCACTGCTTTCCTGTGGATGGAGATCTTTGAGGGCGCTAAGTCACCTTGCTACTTACTCAGTGTTTATGTATTTCTCCCTCATCTTTTAATTCTTCCACAGAAGCGTCGTTTCTCGGAAAAATAATCGGCAGATCTGAACAATTTCCCTAAACGTATTCTCATTGAAATATTTGAAATTTCATGCAAAACAAACCCTCGGTTGCTGGGAATTGACTGTAAGCCAGGAACTGAGTTGGTTTAGGATGAAAAAAGCCAAACCCTGTTCATGCCTCGATGTTTTTTTTTTTTTCTTTTTTAGCAGCATATAAAATGTTAAGTTTTTCTGACTTCTGCTGGGTCCAAGCCAATGTTTTTTACTATCCAATTTCTGTGAACTCCTCCGAGTTGAAATCTGGCATTTGAGTCATGTTTTGGTTTTGTGGTGGTTTACAGAGCTGTGACCCGAGTAATCACTCTGGAGGGCCCCCTTTTTCTAGTCCAGAGAGGCAATAAAATACAAGGAGTAGACCTTTGTGTTTGATCTCGTAGGAACCTTAATGAAGGCTGAAATTATGGTACCCTAACCCCAGTGATGGCTGATGATAGCGGGAGTACAGATTGTTCTATTCAGAAAAGCAAAGCACAGGCGAGGAAATCTCTCAGTGAGCCAGGATACAGTGTTCCTAAAACTGAGAACAGAGTGAAGGGAAAGGAGAAAAGCTCTGAAGGGTGGGTAGCTGTGACTTTTTTTTTTTCTTTTTTCTTTTTCTTTTTTTTTTTTTTGAAAGCTTGCTTACAATCCTTTGAGCCAGAGAGAGCCCCAGGATTTCTTTGAGTTTATAAGGCTGCATGCTTTTGCATGCACAAGTCCTAGTTGACCTTTAAAATAATTTTTATTACCGTCTCTCATCCCTCTCCTTTCTCCCTCCTAAAAAAAGCCGGCCTTTTTGTGTGAAGTCTTTAGCTTCTGTGGTTGACGTTAAGACACTAACACTTCCATGTAAGGCTGGCTACCATCCATCTACTTATATAGTCAGCACATATCTACCAGGCACTGTGCTGGGTGCTGGGAATAACAGTATTTAACGTTATGGAGTATGGCCCAATATGAAGCACTTTACATAGATACTTAACACCCAAACGAGGACAGGTGAATGTATGATGAGGCTCAGAGAGTAAGTGTTGCCTGAATCATACAGTGACTGGTTTAGGTTTGTATTTGAATATTTGAATTACTTATTGATTCGTTTTGTTCTTTTCATCACACATGGATTTTTTTGTGTGTGAAATGTCACCCGAAAGGTGGTTTTTGAAAGGGAAATTCTTCATGGCTTTGTGTATCTTTAAAAGCAGATTCCCCATTTCTGCAGTTTGGATCCAGATGTTGTTTTTCCTCCGTGGTGCTCCCCCCTCCACCCGTCACTCACGACAGCACATCGAAAATCTGTCTGTAGGAACATGCTCTTTAATTTCCTGTCTTGTCTCCTGGTGGGATGTGGCGATAAGATCAGACACTGCCGTGGAGCCTAGCCAGTGTTCAACCGAGAAGGTTTCAGAGATACGTGCAATGGTTTTTCTATTTCATAAAAGACTCTCAGCCCTCACATTTCACTTTCTAGGAGCGTACTCTTTTCTGTCCTCCCCTGAGGTTGGGACACGACTCAGTCATTGTATGTTTGCCGCGTGCCTGCTCCGTCTGCCCTTTTGAGCTGCTGAGATCAATTAGTGTTGAACTTCACCAGAGTTGGAGGCAGTCTGGCCATCACAAACTCAGCTTCCCTTAGAATTTGCAGCCGTGTACTTACATCCGGTGTGGGCACCAGATTCATAGTTTGGGTTTCTATTTCGATGGGCCTCTAATTTGTCAGTACTTGTAAATTCTTAATATTTTAAAAATTTGATAGAGATCTGTTCAAAGTGGTATCAGATAATAGCTTTGGTTTCCTTTTGATAATCAGGTTCTTTAAAAATATTTTTATATTTTTGTGTCATCTTCTACTTCTGTAACCTCCAAATATTTGAAATCAGCTCTGAAAACTTGTATCTTTCATCCATATGATGTAATTGTTTATTTCAAATCATCCTTTCTGTCCTTGTATTTCTATTTCTCATTTTTTTTTAAATTTGAAGTCATCAGAGAGCATTTATTTGAATATTAGTATGACAATTCTTTCACAAAATTGGGTGTAAAAATTTAGATAACTGATATATACAAAAATATGTATGTGTGTGTGTGTGTGTGTGTGTGTGTGTGTGTGTGTATGTATATTTGACACTGCCATATCCTCCAGGTATGGCTTCTAATGCTGGAGATATAAATAAGTCCAAACCAAGACTGTTCCTGCTCTAATTCCTGTAGTAATGGACTCAGTCACTAACCCAGTAATCATGTGGATGGATAACCCTATACTGCTTATGGGATTGCAGGAAAGGGCCCTGGGGTACCAAGGGGGCCTAACTGAGCCTGGAGGGGTCAGGAACATCTCACCTAAAGGGAACAGTTGAGCTTAAAGGATGAATAGGAATTATCTATGTGAAGAAAAGAAAAACCTTCTGGGCAGAGTCACCAGCCTGTCCCTGAAAGGAGGGAGCCCTTGGTGTGCTCGGGAGCAAAAACAGCCCCGAAACTGGAGTGGGGTGTGGTGCAGGGTGAGGAAATGCCGGGGAGGAAGGCAGGGGCCACGTCGCGGGTCCTAGACCACGTCAAAGATTTTGTCTGTCAGCCACGGGAGTCCGTCAGAGGGCTTTAAGGAAGGAAGTAGCCTGATCAGAATTTCCTCGGAAGGATCAAGCTCGTTGTTATATGAAGAACTCACTAGAAGTGGGCGAGAGTGGATGGGGCCGCCTAGCGAGTGGCTGGTCCTCATTCCGCTGAGAGGTTTGGTTCCTGAATCTTGGAGTGGCAGCTGTGAAGAGATATTTACAAACCCAGGGTCTATTCAGAAGGTGGAATCAGCTGGGCCTGGTGATGAGTGGGACGTGGAAGGTGAGGGGCAGGTCCCTGTCCTGTAGCAAGCTAGAGGAAGACCAGATTTGGGGGAGGAGCACAGGGTTTTGAACTTAATGAGGGAGATGCCCGAGAGGTCTCCAAAAGGAGGAAGGGAGAATGCCCGCTGGATTCAGGCATGGGAACCCAGAAGGGGTGGCCACAGTTGGAGAGCAAATAGGTGGGTCACCTGATTACAGGTTGGATGGAATAAATGGCGAGGATTAGCATACCTGGGGAGAGGTCTCACGTGAACCAATGAGAGGGTCAGTGCAGCTGGCTGTGTAGATGAGGACGGAGCCTACAAGAGAGAGGGGTAAGGGCGGGACAAAGCCAAGGGCTGTGGATTGGAAAGCAGAGGCAGGGGGAGGACCTGTTGCTACAGATGAGGTGAGGTTTATAGACAGGAGCTGCATTGATGGGCTGGTTGGGGTTGGAGTAGAGCTTTATTGTCATGGGATATTCATTAGCATAGTTCTGTCTTCCCATGTATTGTTGTTGAGGTTACAGTTTCTTAGAAATGTCTCTCTTTCAACCAATTGAGATAAAAAAATATGTTACCCTGCTTTCATTCTTTAGAAAGAAAGAGGTAAAATTGAGTTTTTTTTTTATTTAAAAAATTTTTTATGTATTCAACACCCAGTTTTCACTGAGTTGGTCTCACTCGACCTCTCTCTCTGCTTGTCTCTTGGCTATCAGTACGGAAGGAAACAGCTGGGGAGGTAAACTGTTTTCAGATAATTCATTCATATGTGACTCAGGGAAGTATCAACCCTGAGCAACGCCCCTCTGCCTTTATTTGCTCAGGATATCTGTGTATATCAGTAGGACTATTTAATTTTTTTTTTTTTTTGTAGAGTCATGCAGCTCTCATACTCATCCTATCAGAAGAGATAAAACGGATCAGTAGGCAAGCAAACATTTATTGGTGTTCGGGAGTGATTTTTATTAAGCTAGACTATTCTATTAGAGACTCAACTCCATTTTCAAATATTTTGTTAAGAGAGTCTCAGGATGATTGCAGGCAAAGGGGTATTTGGAGGGTCATGTACTCTGACATTAACGAGATTACGGACTTTTAGACGTAAGATGGACTTTAAAACAGCAACAGGAAAAACAATTTGGACTCATCCGTGTGTGTGTGTGAGTGAGGCTGGTAGTAGGTTTAATGGGGATCTGGAGTGGAATGAGGAAGTCTTAGACTGTTTATTTCTGTTCTCTCTTCCTAAGAATTTTGTCTGTTTTAGGAACTGCTCCATATTTTTAATCCCTGGAGCAACTCCATGAATTAACAAGGGGGCATGTCTCAGATGTTAATAAAGGAAGTCCTGAAGATAAGTTTTATTGAGTGCTTTTGGGGCGCTGTGGGGAGATGGGATGTCAGAGTTGTTTGGAATGGTAGCTCCCTGCTTCTACGGCTCAGGTTATCAGGGCAGGGGGGTCGGGGATGTGACTCTCTGAGTTGCATATTCTGACAACTTAGCCTTGGCAGTTTGGGTTGAAAGGAAGGCTGGTCCCCACTTCCTGTCCTCCTCCCAGCCTTTCCCTTAGCCTCGACTCATTCTTCTGAGCTCAAGTGTAAATAGGACCTGTCTGCATCTCCTCTCTCTTTAACCTTTGAAGACTCGTGTACATTTATTAATCTCTCCTGTGTGGCAGATACCCCTGTCATGTATTTACTATCTATCCTTTCATTGTATTAGTCAAGTCTGGAAGAGTTATGTGCTGTAACAACACACTGATTACCAAATCTCAGTGGCTGAACACGACAGAGGTTCGCTTCTCCCTCTTCATACATACCCACTGTGCGTTGACTCTTCTCCTGTTTTGTAGATTTTAGCATCTAGAGCAGCGGTCCCAACTTTTTTGGCACCAGGGACCGGTGCTCCTATGAGAATCTAATACCTGATGGTCTGAGGCGGTGATGCCAGTGCTGGGGAGTGGCTGCAGACACAGATGGAGCTTCTTTCTCACTCATTGCTCTGTGGCCCGGTTCCTAACAGGCCATGGACTGGTACCGGTCTGTGGCCTAGGAGTTGGGGACCCCTGCTCTAGGACATGAGGCTTCTTCTTCCAGAAGCTAGAGAAGAGAGAATAGAGTATCATGCAGGGGCTTCTCATTTCTTTAGCTCAAGAATGACACTTCTCACAGCTCATTGGTCAGAGCAAGTCATGTGACCTTCAAGCAAGGGAAGGGAAAGGAATGGAATATACAGGAAGGAATGAGAATATTAGATGACTGTTTTTGTCTCTGCCACATATTTGTTTTTATTTCTGTAAAATAAATTCCTGACAACTGTATAACCTCTTGGTTGGTATAGCCCTTTCTTGATGAAAACTGTCTTAAAGATAAAGTACACATAATCTATCTTGCTAATGCACTTTTATAGTTTTACTGAAGATTTGATCAGTATTTTCCTTTGGAATCCAACAGTAGCAAACCAATAGTAGCAAACCAATTCTTTTTTGTTCAGAATATACAAGAGCAGAAGAAAACAACTTTTGCTACATTCACAGCAGTATGTATAAATGTCATATCTTTTGGAATAGGACGTGGGAATTCTGGTGATTCTTAGGGCATCTCATTTGTTCAGGTAGTTTCATAGCCTCTGCTATAGGGTTTGGGGAGGGGATGTAAGAAACTGGGGGAAGGGGGACATTAGAATCTAAGTGTTGACTGTCATCCAAACTAGGTCCATTCTTTCATTTTCTGTGAGGTCTAAATTAGGTTCCTGGTATTTAAGGCATCTGTTTGTGACTTGAGTGTGACGTTTTTAAGGAGGCTGACATCTTTGTTTAGGTAAAATGAAAACTTCAGATTTCTCTCCAGACCTTCTCAACCACGTGCCATGCATGAAAATAGGTCTCTAAGAGAAACCAGCATGGAGGCAGGAAGTCTACGTTACAGATCGTTTTAAAGTATACTACAGAGAAGCTAACAAACCTATAACAGAGACAAGTGATATTTAATGGAAACGTGTTCCTCCTAAGAGCTGAAAAGTTCTGTATTCCTCAGAGCACTCAGCCTTTACCTGCCTCCCCTTTGTCACATGAACACGTATAAAATGGCCCTGTCTGAATAGCGAGTCCGTATTAAAGGGTCTGCATTAGTGATCAAGGTGTGTATTTGTAGGGTCGTTCAGTTGTCTTGCGTGTAACTCTACCCTTTGCTGGTTGTGGACGGGCTCACCGTGTTTGATCTTGTCCTCAAGTCCTGTGAGGAGGAAGAGTAGTTCTCACTCCCCTGTGCTGTGTGCTTGTTTGTGAGCTAAGAGGAAGCAGTCTGGATTATGTACATGGGAGGGACTGATGGGGATTGAGTCCCGGCCAGTGTGAGTAGTTCTCTGTCATCCACGTCCCCAAGGGGTCCTGTGGCCCAAGTGTGTCTGTTCCACATCCGCACGGGACAAGCAGAAGTAGGTTGTCTTTTCTCTTACTGGGGCCAACTTCAGAAACTCATGAGGATGATGCTCTTAATTGAAACCTTGATTCTTGTGGTTGGGTTCAGTTCTAAAAATATGTTAACACCCTCGTCCCCCTTAACTGTACTAGTCAGTATGTTCTTTTTAGAAACGTTGCAAATAAAGTATAAAGAAGAAAGTAAATCATTTATAATCTTCCTCGTTATCCTTCCTTCCTCTTTTAATGTACATATGCATAAAAATTGTTTTCGGATCCTACTTTTATTACTTAATATATTGTGACCACCCACTTGGAAAATGGTCCATGGACTTGAATAAACATTTCTCTAAAGATGAGCACATGGCTAATAGCACACAAAAAGATAGATGCTCAGCATCACTAGTCATCAGGGCAATGTGAACCAACCACAGGAGATGTCACTGCACACCCGGTGGGATGGCTGTTCTCATGAAAACAAACACAAGTGCAGGCAAGGGTGTGGAGGAATTGAAACCTGTGTGTTGCCGGTAGGGATGTACAATGGTTCAGCCACTATGAAAAACGATATAGGAGCTCTCAAAGAATTAAACCTAGGAGCCCTGTATGATCCAGCAGTTTCTCTTCTGGGTGTCTACCCAAAAGAATTGAAAGCAGAGATGTGAATTGACATTCACACATTCGTGTTCATAGCTGTTATTCACAATATAGCCAACGGGCTGAAACCACTTTAAGTGTCCATCGATGGAGGAGTGGATAAACGAAATGTGATGTACACATCCAGTGGACCGTTAGCCCTAGAAGGAGGGACATTCTGACATTTCTCTCATCGGTTAAGTGTTCTTTGAAAACACGATCGGTACGCTATTTCGTCATGTGGAACATCTTACTGGTTTCTCAGCCACTGACATTCCGTGTTTCACTAACATGAACAAGACAGTGATAAATATCCTTGCGTATCAGTTTTTTTCTTTATGGCTAATTACTCAGGAGAGAGTCCTAGAAGGGAGATTACAGGAGGTATGAATATTTTGAAGGCTTTCGATCCATATCATCACATTACCTTCAGAAGGGTTATTAAATTTCATTTCTACCAAGTGCTCATTTCATCTTATCTTTCCAGATGCTATATATTATCATGAAAAACAAATTGCCTATTAAGCCAAACAATAGTTTGTCATGTTGTTTTAAATCATATCCATTTTATTGCTAGGGATTGAAATGGTTTTCCCATTTTCATTAATAATTCCTGAAACATAGGGAACGCTTTATCTGTTGAATAAATTTGAGTACCTACTGGGTGCCAAGAGCTTTTTTAGGGATACCGGACATGATGTCAAACAAGGCTGGCGTGTTATACTTCCCTTATTGAGCTTGCAGTCTAGTAGAAGGGCCAATTAACCAATTAGGATAAAATTGAAAGGTGCCATCCAACGAGAAGTAAGCCTGACAAAGAAACAAATATTAGTGGCTCTTACCTCAATCTACAAGAGACAGGGGTGTCCAAGGGGTGACATGGAGCAATGTTTCTAGAAGGACAACCCCTGGGTGTGCAAACTGAAATCAGCCACTTGGATTTCTCTTTTTTAGGATTTGGCAAGTCATTATCCTTTGCTTTTTTTTTTTTTTTCTTATTCAGTATTTTTTTTTCCTGGGTAATTTTTAAGTAGTCTTTATATAGTAAATTATTACCCTTTTGCTATTCAGATATATTGTAATTGTTTATTCTTCTTAGCTCTATTTGTGCCCCCTCCCCAGTCACTTGTATTTTTTTTTTTTTAATGACCATCTGGCAGGAAGGACCCTGCACCTGGAAGAGTTGAGAGGAGGGGACAGCCCCTCTGTCCCTCCCCGACCTAGGAGAAGAGTGTGCGTGCAGTGTAGGTAGAGTCGGCTGTGAGGGCAGCCAAGCCTCAGGCCTGCCCCTGTGTGTTTGGGGCCGGGTCAGCTCGACCTCCATCACTCAGCTCGCACTTTTGTGGGAGAGGCCGTGCACTAGGACTCTGCCACTCTGCTCCCAAGTCTGTTTCTCGCCACTGCCCGTGCTCTTCACGCTCTGATCTGTGCTTAGTGTGGGCCCGTCCTGGGAACGTGCCAGATCCTAGTGAGGTTCTTGTCCGGAGCCAAAGATTTCAGCAGTTACTCCCCTTCTCACTAGGAGTGACTCTGCTGATGGGCTCGTCTTCTTTATCGTTCGTAAGAATCTGATTAGAATAGCCCATCATTTTCATTTCCTCTGCAGAGTCAAAGTCAGAAATGCTGGGAGTAGGGGGAGGTGAGGGGCGGGAAGAAGAGTTAGGACACAGGGAGGCCCCAAGGGGACCCCGAGCTGTCTGTCTGAGGGCTTTGAAAGGGTGGCAGGGGAGGGAGTGGAGGAAGGAATTCAAGCCATCAGCCAAGCACCCTTTCATATTCTCAAGCTTCAAAACTAAGACTTTCTTCCACTTCACAAACTAGGAACCAAGACTCCATGGGGTCAGTAACTTGCCCACGTTCGAAGAGCAGTTGTTTGTGGTGGACCTAAGATTTGAACCTGGTTGAGCTGATAATGAAACCTGTGTGTTTTTTTGTTCAAAAGTTTTTAAAGTCGTGTTTGTGGAAGCATAATTTACATTCAGTAAAACTTTCCCCCAGATTCGACCAGTGTGCAGTCCCCATGATCGAGATGTCGAACAGTTCCTGAAAACGCCCTCCCTGGGGATCCATCGATGGGTTTTCTGTCAAAAGTGTCACATTTAATCATTAGCGATCTACTATGGAAAAATTCGAAGGACGTGAGACGTAGCTTCTAAGAGGATATTTCGGAGCGTATAACCTTTAGACCAGTCAAAAGAATGGAATTTTAAAATAACCTCCGTAAGTTAAAGCACAGTTGGCAAAGTTGCTTTCAGGTAGACGAGCTGGTCGAGATACTGTGTCGAGCTGCAGGCTGGGGCTGCGTGGCAGAAAAACTTGCAGTAATGGAACGGAATTCGATGGAAATTCTCTGTGGGGGCAGAGATGTGGCCCCTTCTCAAAGTTTACTCTTACAAAGAAAGCAAAAAAAGAAAAAGAAAAAAGTCTTTGTATTTATCAATCATCCCATGTTCAAATACACCTTCCCTACGTGAAGAGAGCTTCTTTCAAGCACCACAGTTCTCTTTCTCTCTCAAGCGCCAGCCTCTTGAACTGGGCCGAGCTGTAGCCAGAAAGCTGACCTCGGCACATTTGTTAAAGGAAGTCCTGGAGAAGTTGGCATTGGCCCCTTTTGACTTGGATGGAGCCTTAAGAGCTCTATTTAATGGAATTCTTCAAGAAAGCCTGAATGCTGAAACTTTAGCCCATAATGATTCATTGTTTTCGTGCCTTTCCATGAATCCAAAAGTCAGTTCTTCTAACTCTTGTTGCTGAAATGTGTAAACAGCATAGACCTTTTTTTTTTTTAATGTTGAACTATTTTTGGGGGGGGGTTTGGGGGGAACGCTAACATTCCCACTTTTGACAGGTGAGGTGATTTTAACCCTGTGGATTCCTCTAGTAGGTCGTGCAGCTCTGAACGACTCCCTAAGGTGACTGGAAAATCTCCTGGGGTGCTGTTTTTAACCTTGCCTCACAGTCCATCTCCTGTTCAGGCTGCATTTGCAGCTGGCACTGTGTGAGGCCACCAGGTCCCTGTTGCAATCATCAGAAAACATTGGCTTTCTTTGGTCACTAACCAAACTTGTCACTTTTCATTTCTGCCTGGCTCTAAACCAAAGGCTTCAGTCCAAATTTTCAGAACTGGCTGTTTTCGGCTTACTGTGCAGAAACCCCACTTTGGCTGTGAACCCTGCTCTGCATATTAGCGTAAACACCTAATATCGTTTTCCCTAAATAATTGTTGTCAAGAGGAAGTGACAAGCAAAGGCTGGCACTGGTAGCATTTGGGGCTGTGCATTTTCCTTGTGTTGGTTTTTCTGACTTCTAGGATTCTGTTCATTGTACAGCTGTTAAATAAGCAAATTTAGTATGCTAAGGATATCACATTCCCCCCTAAATGTATGGGGTTTTGGGGGCTGTTCAAAACTGCCTTGGACTAATTTTTAAAATATAAATGAACCTGCAGCTGTGTCTGGGTTTTTGACTGTTCTAAGGAGGTTACAGTGGGAAAGGCGGAAAAAAAAAAAGCATATTTTGTGGAATGGACAAATAAGATGTTTTTGCAATTTTAATTGGCTCTTCCTGGCAGAGATTTCATACAGCTGTTTCTCAGAGACACTGACACAAACTATTTTTGGTAAAAGTAGTTGTTGTAGATAGCAACAAAATTCACCAGGCTGTTGTATTACTCTTCTCCATTTGGAAGTGCATTTCCCAATCCCCAAGGTAATAGAAAGAAATGTAAAGGACATACTTGTGGCCACCATCCTAGGCTTGCTTGTCTAGCCGTGTTTTAGCTTTATAAAATGTTAATTGCTGCAGTGCTAGAACAGGCTTTGATCTGTCTTGCTGGCATTTAGATATTTATTGAAGAAAGTCAGCCTTTCTCTCTCTGTCTCTGTCTCTGTGTGTGTGTATTGGGGAGGAAGTAGATAGGTTGGGGTAGATGACCATTTCGATTCTAACTTTTGTGCTAAAAAAAAGAAAATAGGCACAACTTAAATGGTTACTGTGACAAAATCAGCTGGAGAAATAGGGAGTGGCTGAATGTTGAAGCTGACTTGCAACACTTTTATCTGGAGTTATAACCTTCCAGAATGTCACCAAGTTCCCAGTATATTCTTCTTATATCACTGCCTCAGTGAGCTAGCACTGCAGCCCTGATGTTTGTTTATCTTAGTACTTTTCTTTCAAAATCGAGCCTTCTGAAAATGGAGAGGTTCAAAAGGAAAATGGATTCTGTTGTAGAACCCAAATTTCTTAAACTTGGACTGAAGTCCCTCTCATTTACTCAAGGATTTTGTTTCTTTCTCTCTCTCTCTTTTTTGTTTAACATACCGCTTTGAAGCTAACTTTAATTTTAGCTTATGCTAAGACATTTATTACGTGACTCCTACAGTTTTCCTAGAGTTATTGAAAACCGTTTCTGTAAAGGAAGTTTAGTTTCTATTCTGTTCATTTTAACTGCCTGATATTGTTTTGTCATTACTACTTGAGGGGAACTTAGATATAAAGAAATATGACAGCCGTTCTGGAAGTACTTTTAAAGAACTATAAACTCCAGAATCTGTTGTTTTTCTTCGACTCCCTTTTCTCTCCCCCAAAGACCTTTAAATAGAAGCTGTTTCCTTTTGCCGCATTAACCCCAAACCCTATCTGATTTCTTCCAGTTGCTGAGCAAAGCGTGGCGGCCTGCCTCCGAAGGCCACCACAAGGAACAAACATGTTTTATGGAAACAGCCTGATGTGAGCTTAGGCCCTCAAACTAGAAAGGTCCCCCAAAGCAACAAAATAACCCATCTTACATTAAGAACTCATCCTCAGATCTGCCAATTGTGGTATGAATGTACACTTAATCTGATTTCCAAATGCTTTTATAAAATTATGTAACAGGTGAAAGTGAATTATACTTTTGATTGCATGAGCTCAAAGTGTAAGCCTTAGCATTTGCTGTGCACTTTATTCATTCCAGGCTTAACAGTAAGGACTGTTTTTTTTTGGGGGGGGGGGTAAAAACGGTGTGGATTAATTCTGTTGCACATACCTTCATCATCTTTCCGTATTGCATTAAACTCTCTGGGGGAACAGATAGGGAGGGCATTTAAGTCCACAAACAGCCTGCACATCGTCAGATGTGTATCCTGGACAGTGGCTCAGGCAGCAGCAATGAACTTTTTTTGCTCGAAGATAATCTCAGTGATGGAAAACAATTACCAAGGCCTTGTGGAGCTCGGCTGGGGTGGGTGGACTGGGCTTCGGCAGGGATGGGGGAGTCTGGTGTTGGCTGCAGGTGTAGTTGGTCAGAATAAGGCCCCAGTTTGGGGTCAGTTGTGGGTGTTCCGGGAAGTCTCCTGGCAGACAGGTCAGCAGAGACTTGGTGCTTCTCACATGCAAATAACTTTTTCCAATAGATGAATTTGGCCTCAGTATAAGCATGGCTTCTAGTTTCTTTAAGCAGGGAGAGCATAAACGACTCAGGGCAAAAAATTAGGATATCCATATTTAGGAAATTTAAACTGTTCAATGGAGAGCAAAGAAGAATGTCACAATTAGGTTCTGTTGTCTGTTCCAAGCAGATAAAACCTGTCTGAATTTGGGTCCTCGGAAATCCTTCAGAACTTATTCCTCGTCGTGACTGATAGAGCAGCTGTGAGCTCTGTTAAGTCAGAAGCAACAACTCTGCTAAAGTTATTTGGCAGTTAAGGTAGGAGAGCCAGCTGCCGTCCTGTTGGGCTGAGGAGGAACTGGACAGCGAGTTCCATGTTGAAAGGGCCAGGGCCTGAGTCAGGGAGGCCCTGGCTGGTTATGTGGGGATCAGGAGGGCAAGGTGGTGGAGTCGCACATCCCTTATTCACACGAGGGGGAGAGAGGTATGATTACAGGTCCGAAGCATCACTTGCATGAATCTAACTCTCTTCTGCCCTTTTGTAGGAAGACTTAAAAACAAACCCACTTCGTGACACCTTACGGAATCTTTCTTTTTGACTGGTCCTGGACCTCTCTGTCTAGAAGGCTGCTAGCTTCCTACTGTGAGATACGGATGCTTAGGGCTATATGGAGAGACTCAGTTTCTCCTCGGTGATACTGTTTGCTGGCAGTAAATATTAAGTAAGCTCTTCAAATTCAGTTTTCCATCAGATCATGGGTACTTTTTCATTGTTTAATCATGTGCAAATTCCAATAGGCATTAAGTAATTTAAAAATATCTTTGTGGGAAGTCTTAGTGTTGCAAAATTGAGGAGCCATATTCGGGAAAGTGCCGATGCCCCTCGCGTGGTGGGGAGGTGTGCCTTGCTTTGCAGTGCCTGTTAATTTGGAGTATCGTGCCTTGAAGTTTGAAAAGGTATGGAGTACTTTATAAACATTCTTGTGGTTTTGAATTTTGAAGTGGTCGTAAGAAAGGAACTGTTATAAATGGTAGCCAGTCATAAATAATTAACTAGGAACTTAACTGTGTCAGTATGAGCCTAGCACAGTATGATAGTAGCTTGGGATTTGAAATTGAACTTGACCTGGTTATCTTCTGAATGTTACTTTCTTTTGTGTGAATGAACATCTTTTTTTGCATGTTGCCCTAAACATTTACATATCCTTAAAAAGCCACCTTCAGGTTTTTGTTTTTGTTTTTGCAATTTATTAAGGAAAAGTCTCAAATAGAAAAGCAGCTTATAAAATTATGGTTAAGATTGCTAGTGAATTTCTTATAGCTCTTGTACAAGGAATTTAAGATTTTGAATTATCTTTTATGGGCCATAGATACAATCTACGTGGTTTAATAGGTAAACTATTTTCATGCTGTTTGCCATTATAAATTCCACTATTCAACTATTTCTGGAGCACCTACTATATGGACATTAAGGGTGCAGCAGTGACTAAATCAGATGGGGCCTGACTTTTAAGGGGGTGCTGAAATCCATCCAATTCAAAGCTGTGAATCCAAACAAGGAACTCGGAGATGGAGATACTGTGGGAGGCAGGGTGAACATCTGAACCTATTTAAATGTAGGTGGAACTAATGCCAGACAATTAACGGAATTATGGGAACAGGACAGAATGTGAAAGTTACATTATTTTTACAGTATCTAGATTTGTGACTGAACAAACTCTTTGGAGGCAGAAAAAAATGAGCAGAAGTATTAGCATGCTGGTGTCCACATCTTCTAAAACAGTTAACCATTTCTACCTAAAATTGAAGCACATCATTAAAAAAAAAATGACTCCAGTTTCTTAATATTTTTTTTATCATCCCTTCATCTTAAGTTTTTAGTTTGCTACAGGCAAACAGATTTCAATTTCATATGTCAAAAATGCACTAGCATGTGGAATATGATCTCATTTTCATAAAATTATTTCTGTCTACTTATATCTTCATCTATCCATCCAAGTATGTGGAAGGATGCTTAGAGTGGTTTTTGCCCAATGTTAATATTCTGTGTGTTGGTTTTTGAGTTGATTTATTTTTGCATTTGCCTTTTCACTCTGTATTACATAAGTTGTTTAAAAAACATATTTCTTAAAATATGGAAAATATGCCAAGATGTTAAAAGTAGATAATTTGGGGTGTTAGAGATAGGAATCGTTTTTTTAAAAAAAATATTAATTTCTAAAATTAGAGAAGGGAAAGAGAGAGAGAATGGTGTTTACCACACTGAACACTGATTATATGTTAGACCTAAATTTCCTAAGTAACTGAGAATATACATAGGGACTGTTGACATTTGTGATACTTAATCCATCTCTTCTCTGCCACACAGTTTTTTTCCACATCACTTTCTTTCCCTTGCTTACCCACACTAGGACCATACTACTCTTTGCGATCGATCACAGAATGGTATGGCTTCCTTTCAATAAAAAAACTTTCCTTGCTTCATTTTCATGGAAAGCTGTTCAAGAGACATAAATGGGTGCAAGGTGGTTTTGATGAGTTTTAGGAGTTCACCCCGTCTGCTGTGCAGAGAAAGACCAGAGAGAATGTGAATAGACCAGTGACGATATTACCGAAGCAATCCTATCAAAGGGTGATGGTGATTTGGGACAGAGGAGGTGGAAGTAAGTGACATACTGGAAAATGGACAAGATTTCTTGGAAGATTAGCTCTGGATGGGGCGTGAGAGAGGGAGTGTCCAGGGTGACACCTCGGTTCTGAGCTTGCACAACAGGATGGGTGGTGGTGCCAGTCACTGACAGTAAAGCATGACGCAGTGCAGAAGGCTGTGATGTGAGGCTGGACCAGGTGACCTTGGGCTTCATTTCAGAATCCATAGCATCACTATGTCTAGCATTGTGTGTCTTTAGGGCCTGTGAATGGATTTTTGGGGGCCCATCCTCCCTTAATTAAAAAACATTGTCAGCATTTTCTGGGGAGAGGTCCCCTCTGTACGTCTCCTTAGACTCTCAGGGAGTGTCATGACTCAAGAGAGGTTAAGAACCTTTAATCCATGATGAAACATGGATTAAGCATGTTTCATCCCAGTGACCACATGGGCTCATGAAGCTCAAGAAACAATATTGACGAATGGAAATTTCCTGCTCAGCTTCGAAACAAGAAGTTTGAACTGCTCCCAAGTGCCATTTTGTTCAGAATGTCTTCAAACCACTTGAGATCAGTGATCTCTCTACCTCTTAATTCCTTTGACAGTTATTATGCATGTATTTCTGCCTTATTTTAATATTTTTTAGTATACTTCTTAGCCTTTAGAAGCTGCTAGCAATCGTTAGCATGTTCCTGTTATAGGTAATTTACATCATTATCGCTGTGAGATTGGTATTGCCACTCCCATTTTACAGATGAGGACACTGAAGCTTAGGAAATGTAAGTAATGGAAGGAAATAAATCCAATCTGTTTGACTCCAGAGTCACACTGCTTTCCTTTATGTAGACAAGTCCTGTTGGTTGGCAGAAGTGATGGCCTGTTCTTTATATCTTAGCACTTTGTACTCAGATTTTTACTGAAAGACTGAATAAGCATCACTGCAGTCTGATCAGGCCTCTCCTATGTAACTTGTTTCCTATATCTTTTGTAAACTGAATAATGCCCTTTTTTTTTTTTATCCTCTACAGCTGTATTTTCCTAGGAGCTTATACCCTTTCTTGCTTGAGAAATAGCAAAGTTATTCAGATCAGCAGAACTATTATACCCGTATCACAGATTCAAGATTTATTTCTGTGTGACCATCCTCACATCCCACATGAGTTTCTAGCTAGTTTTTATGTACGTGGTGGTGCTGGTTTTTTTTTTTTTTTAGTTATGGTCAAATTAGAAAACCTCGTTAGGAAGTAGAATTTCTGAAGCAGCCATTTACGTTCAGCCTGTGTAACTAAGGGACCATTATCTTTGTTTTCTCTGGAATCTTGCTTTACGACTTTCAGGGTAGTGTTTATGTACGCTGTCACTTTCCCGGTTACTTTATTAGGAAGTCGTGCGGTCTCAGGGCGGTCTCCATGTCTCTTATCTCTGAGAGGTGGTCTCTAGGTTCCCCTACTAGTAGTGGCGGCTGGCCTTTACCAAGCTCCTGGGCCATGGACTAGTCCTTTTCTATAGAAAACAGGGGATGGAGAATGTCAGGGGTGGCTGAGTGTATGTACCACTGTCTTTCTGATCAACAAATCTCTCCCTCTTATCATGAAACTTTATCATGAAATTGTGGACAGGAAAAATAAATATGGCCATAGCCTTCAGATTTAGGATGAAGAACTCTTTCAACTCCAAAGAAATATGGAAATGAGCAAAAAAAATGAGGACATTTGAAAAGAATTCATATCCCTGATAAAAAATGCAGTTAAGACTATCAATGTTTTATTAACAAATCTAAAGATAAGAATCATATGATTATATCATTAGAGGCAGAAAAATCGACAAAATCCAGCATCCATTCCTGATAAAAACTCTCAGAAGAGTGGGAATAGAAGGAACATATCTCAGCATAATAAAGACCATATATAACAAACCTATAGCTTAACATCATACTCAATGGGGAAAGGCTAAAAGTGTTTTCTTTAAGATCAGGAACAAGACAAGGATGCCCACTCTCACCACTTCTGTAACATTGTATTGGAAGTCTTAGCCACAGAAATAAGACAAGAGAAATAAAAGGTATCCGAATTGGAAAGGAAGAGGTAAAACTCGTTACTCACAGATAGCATGATAATATATAGAGAGAACTCTAAAGATTCTCCCCCCAAAATGTTAGAACTGATCAATGAATTCAGTAAAATAACAGGATACAAAATTAATATTCAGAAGTCAGTGTCATTTTTATATGCCAATGATGAACTTTCAGAAAGAGAAATTTAAACAATCACATTTACAATGCATCAAAAACAATAAAATACCTGGGAATCAAATTAACCAAGGAGGTAAATGTCTCATTCTCAGAAAATTATGTCATTGAAAAAAATTGAAGATAAAAATAAATGGAAGCATATACCATGCTCATGGGTAGGAAGAATCAACGTTAAAATGACCATATTACCCAAAACAATCTATAGATTCAGTGCAATCCTTATCAAAATACCAATGGCATTTTTCAGAGAGCTAGAACGAATAATCCTAAAACTTACATGGAACCATCAAAGACCCCAAATAGCCACAGCAATCTTAAGAACAAAGTTGGTGGTATCATACTACCTGATATCAAACTATACTACAAGGCTACAGTGATAAAAATAGCATGATACTGGCATAATAACAGATACATTGATCGATGGAACAGAATAGAGAGCCCAGAAATATACTTCAGGCCCATATGCTCACTTAACATATGACAAAGGAGGCAAGAATATACAATGGGTCAAGACAGTCTTTTCAATAAATGATGTTGGGAAAAAAACTGGACCATCTTCTTACACCATATACAAGAATAGACTCAAAATGGATTAAAGGCTTAAATGTAAGACCCAAAACCATAAAACTTCTGGAAGAAAACATAGGCAGTAATCTCTCTGATATTGCTAGTAGTAATTTATTTTCAGACATCTCCTCTGGCAAGGGAAACAAAAGAAAAAAATAAATGAGACTGCATCAAACTACAAAGGTTTTTCACAGCAAAGGAAACCAACAAAAAAAGACAGCAAATGAAATTGGGGAAGATATTCGCTTTTGATACATCTGATAAGGGGTTAATATCTAAAATATTAGCCCCTCAACAACATAACAATCAAAAATGGGCAGAAAACCTGAATAGATATTTCTCCAGAGAGGAAATTCAAATGGCCGATAGACATATGAAAAGATGCTCAAAGTCACTAATCATCAGAGAAATGCAAGTTAAAACTACGATGAAATTTCACCTCATACCTGTCTGAATGGCTATAATCACTAAATCAAAGAACAAGTGTTGAGATGAGCATGTGTAGAAAAGGGAACCCTCATTCACTGTTGGTGGGATTGCAGATTGGTGCAGCCACTGTAGAAAAGAGTCTGGAGGTTTCTCAAAAAATTAAAAATGGATATATCTTTTAACTCAGCGATGGCACTTCTGGGTATTTATCCAAAGAAAACCAAAATAATACATAAAGATCTATGCACCTCTATGTTCATGGCAGCACAATTTACAATAGCCAAATTATGGGAGCAACCTATATGCCCATCAACAGATGATTGGATAAAGAAGTTGTGGTTCGTATATACAATGTAATATTACTCAGCCATTAAAAAAATGAAATCCAACCATTTGCAATGTCGTGGATGGACCTAGACATTATTATGATGAGTGAAAGAAGTCAGAGAAAGAGAAATACTATACGATTTCACTTATATGAGGAATCTAAGGAATGAGAAGAACAAACTAATCAAAAACAGACTCACAAGCATAGAGGACAATCTGATGATGGACAGAGGGGAGGGAGGAAGATCGGGGGTCCGCGAAAAAGGGGTGAAGGGTTAAAGAAGTACACATTAGTAGTTGATAGTTGGGCACGGAGATGGGGAACGTAGTTAGCAGTAATGAAATGGCTAGGCTTAGAGAAAGAGCAATCAGAGAGATTGTTTCAACATTTAGATTCTGACAAGGCCAAGTTTAGTGCCTGGCATGTAACACATAGCTAATTTTATTTAATGAATGCATAAGTAGGTAGATGGATGAATGCCACTCGGATGTAAGCTCTATGAGGGCAGAGTTGCTGTATTTCTGACATTGTCTGGCAGGCACTCAGTAACCACAGTGTGAATGGATAACTGAATGAATGCTAGTCAAAGATAAGTTAGGTTGGTTTCGGTATAAAAATCACAGACCCTAAGAGATAACAATGTACATTTAAAAAGTCAAGCTTTTTAGAACTATCACTTGTGTCTTATGATACCAGAAACCCATGTTTATTTGGAAATATTAAATAAGAGCTGACATTTTGAATTTTTTAATATAAATTATATTAAGGCCCTAGTTCTTAAACTTTTAGGTCTCAAGACCCCTTTGTACTAAAAAAAAAATTGAGGACTCCTAAGTGCTTTCATTTATGTAGATTTTATCTACCACATTTACCTTATTAGAAATTAAAAACGAGAAATATGATATTTACTTTAAAACAAAATAAAGGAAATCCTTTATCAATACAAATCGCATGACTTTATGAAAAAGGGTATTTTTAAAACACAAAAGCTGAGTGGCAGTGTTTTACATATTGGAATTCTTTCTAATGTGTGACTTAATGAAACAGTTGGACTCGAGCTGCTTTTGCTTTCATTTGGTTGTCATATGTCGCCTTGGTTGACATATATTCTAGCACAAGTATGTAATAGGGGAAAAGAAGAGTATTTTAATATCCTTTACCATTCATTGGAGACTTTCTTTTTTGATAGTGGTGATTGACCAGTGAGCTTCTAAAAGGCGAGTGTAGAATATGAAACCATATCTGTGCCCGCTGCTCTGTCTGAGCACTGAGGTGCCTCGTTCGCATGCTCGTGTGACCTCGTTCTTCGACTGTTTGGAAAACACGATTCCATATAGTCCTGCAGGTCTTCTACACGTCGACACATTTCATTGCACAGCACCAAAAATTCAGTGACGATCACCATCAATCTGATTAAAAAAAATGAAAAGACTTTTGCTAGGAATCTGTCAAGCTCATGGCGGATACAAGTTTCCCAAAATTCTGTTTTTCATCTGAAAGCTTGACTTTTATCATTGGCAATAAATACTGTCAGATATTATCCACGAAGTGACAGGCTCTCAATTCATTTTCAAGAACGTGTCTGCCAAATATCCTCGTCTAGATAACTGGAGTTTTTAGTTCTTACAAATAGAAACGGTGTTCCATGGAGAGGACACGGCATCCATCATACTCGGGTGCAGCCTACATGCTTTTTTGTGTCATACGGAACATCAACATAGAATTAACGAACTCTACTGCTTCATCGAGGTATTAAACACGAAACTGGCATGTGAAAAAACAACCCCGGGACTTTGTGGTGTGGCTCAGCTGCCTTGATTCCTGCTCAGGCACCAGCATTCTTTACCACCCTCAGGACAAATGTCAACCCAGGGAAGGAGGCAAATAAGGACCTAGTATTATCAGGAAAATGGTTTTGGTCATGCTGACCCTCAGAAGTCTATGGGTCATGCTTCAAAGCATGTCTGAAGAGTTTGGGAATACCACTTTAAAATTTAGACTTAATAAATTGAAGGGGTGGTACCAATAGTCTGAAACTATACATCACTCAAAACTCGTCTTTCTCTTGGAGAAAGGCACTTATGGCCTTCAGTGTCACTACCTGATTTTGTTCCCGGGTGTGTGAAAATAGGTTTGCATACCTTTCGCCTGTGCCAGCAGCGCCGTTGACGTGTCATCCAGAAGCAGGTGGGACCGTGGAGCAGGCGAGCAGCCTGGGTAGGATAATCGAACGAATGAATCATCCACATGTGGATAATGGAGCTATAAAATTACTCCTAGTTTTTAGTCAGCAGCTCAGTTGAAAAGCAACAAAACCCTGTAGTTAAAAATTATAGGTCTTCAAAATAGATACTCTGTGCAAAGTTTTAAAGTAGCATTTAACGGAGAGTGTATCTAGGGTTGGGCTGAGAATTTTCATAAGAGCCTTTCTCTTTTGGAATGCAACTTTTTGTGTTAAGAGGTTAAGTAATTTAAGTGTTCGAATTGCACCAGATGTTGGACAAGTGTGAAAAGATGAGGTTGCTTCTCTAGGGACCATCTATCATGTAGAGAAAACAGTTTACTTTCTTCCTGAACATAATTTGAGAGTCCCTCTAGACTCACAGTGGATGGTTGTCCAATAAAAAGAAATTATTTCATACCTATGGCGGTAGGTATTGCACAAATATTTTATTTTGCCTCCTATTGAAAATCCGATAGTAGTTTTTCTCTTGAGATCTGTATTTTAAAAAAGAACAGTTAAAATGTTTGCAGGTGCTGGGTTTCTGGTGCTCTCATGAGGTCGAAGACACCTCTGCGTTTGGCACGTTGCATCCTCCTTTGGAAAAAGGTGGAAAACCAGTAGCTTCCACCAAACCCTGCCACACAGACGGGTCTTACAGTCAGTACAGGGCTGTGCAGAGGTTTGCAAATAAATCATCACATCCTCCGTTTCCTCTCTTCTGCATTTAATTTTCCTCCTGGCCTGATGGGTGGAAGACATGAATTATCCTTTCTCTAACCGTTGGGCTGAGAAGGGTTTGCCCATGCGGTGGACTTTGGCAGGGCACACGGGGTTTTCTGGGGCCTCCCAACTGTCCAGCTACCAAGTTCTTGTACCTTCTCCAGGCTGCTGACTGCACACAATGCTAAATTCGTTCCTCCAGTCGAAAAACAGTTGGCTGACTTCCCCAAAACTGCTCATGCTCTCCTCGCTCGCACAGCTTTGATTGAGTGTTAGGTGTCTCTCTGGCTGCTTCCAGCGTCTCTTATTTTTAGGGCCTTCGTTAACGTCTTCTGTGTGTGAAGCATGAAAAGGGAGCCATAGCTGCTGGAATTGGAAACTTGGGGTTTTTAGGCCACCCTTCCCTTATCACATGGCCTATCGGGTTCTTTAGTTACAAAGGTTAAGAAAAAAAATCCACCCCAGGAGCCGGTGGGGGAGGGGGAGGGGAGTGAGTACCTGTGGGGCGTTGAAAAAAGATATTGTAACTAAAGCTCGGGCCAGTGTCCTCAGAGCTATGGCCTTTCAGGTGCTGGCAGGAGTCTGCTTACAGCTCAGCCCAGTTCCAAATGAGGGGGCAAATTTATGATAACAGTCCTTTTCTCCCCCGCACTTAGGGAGCTAGCTTTTCACATGTTGAAATGGTGCCAGGGGAAAAAATAAAACTTAAGAGGCGACATGCATTTCTAGCTCAAGAAGAAGGGCTCAGGAGAGTCATGGCCAAATGCACCGCGTGTGTGGCTGATAGAGGTCAAGCCAGCCCAGGGCACACCCTCTGGTGGGCGTCCGTGGACCTTGAAGAGACGGGGGAGGGGCAGAGGTCGATTACAGGGGGTGACAGTTTCATCCCCTCCTCCCTAAAATAGGAAAATGCAATACAGTAAGAAGACATAACACTTATTTTCCACCTTTAGAGGGCTGAGCATCTGTGTTGGGCCCAGTCCGCTGACAGCCACCACCTTTCATGAGCATCCCTCCCTCCCTCCCTCCCGGGATGTGGAAGGAACTGCAGCTTGCTTTCTCTGCTGTCCTACAACATACCATGCCTCTCTTCCCACCTCATCATGGACCATGGTATATTGTAGCTGTAACTGCGTATCAGTTTTCTCTAAAGGGTAAAGGTTTGGTGGAAGTAACTGAGGCCTGCCCTCAGCATACCTGTGCCCCGTGCTACACGGTTCTGAGCCTGGTACACGGTGGGCGTGGACATGCGGTGACTTATGCTAAATGAGGGAGTGCAGCCAGATTGACCAGTCCAGAAAACCACGAGGAGTCATCACTGTTTGGATTTTATCTCCCCGTGGGCTGTGGGTGTAAGCCTTCTAACTGGACGAAATGGTGATGGCTGGAGGTTGTATATCTGCCCTCTGCTTCTGTGTCTCCAACGAGCTTTTTCACCATTGTGTCAGTTCCTTCACTCTGTGTTTTCTGAAGATTTGAAAGTCAAACCTTTCCCCCAAGATCTTTATAGAGTTTCTCAGCTCATCACTTCGGGCAGGGAGAGCGACTCTGTTAAAACTCATTTAAAATGCCTCCTATCCATGTGTCTGTTTTAGAAAGGGCGATGGAGGAAACGAATATATGTTTTCAAGTTAGAAACAAATATATTTTAACACATACTGCTAAAAAAAATAGGCTTCTAAGCTATTCTGCTGGGGCTGGAGACATCATTAAATGTTAGCTTTTAAATGATTAAACACATGAACTACATTTTATTGCTTACAAAAAACACAAATGCCTTCTCGAACCAGCTTAAGCTATGAAAGTAGAATTTACATTCGGATCCACAGGGCATTTTCCAAAGGAGGCAAGGACAGGAGATGCTGCCAGGCTCCGAGGGGTCTCGGGACCAGGATCCGGCAGCACCAGGAGCCACAGCAGCACTCCTCCTGCCCGCGGCCCCCTGGGGCCCACTCCACTCCCCTTCCTGGCCCTGGCTTCCCTTTTCTCCGAGGGAGCAGTTTGGCTCTCCCCACTTGCTTGCTTGCGGGTCTAACATGGCCACACCAGCCTCCAAGTTCAAAAGCAGATTTGAACACGTCTCAGTTTAACTTCCTGGGGGAGAGCTTGGTCAGGTGCTCACCCCGACCCAATGCATTCTTCCCTGGGGGAAGAAATATAGCTTGGAGAGCTGCAGTAAGACTCCCAGCACCTGGAGGAAGCTACCTGAAGATGCTGGAAATAGTCTCTTCCAGGACTGCAACACTCTGGGCGCACGCCACAGGGTCTGACACCACCTCGATACGTTTGCTCCCAGTTACGGCCCACGGTGTCTTTTGCAGAACCCAGTGCCCGCCCGGAAGCCCGTCCTTGTGTGTGAGATGGAATCTTCAGCGCAGGGCACGAGTATGCAGCCAGCCTAGACCGTCTCCGCCGCAGGGTTGTTGAAATAGTAATTCTATCGAAGTGGTAGAATTTCCACAGAGAGCCTTAGAGCAAAGGAAAGGGAAGGTATACGCGAGGAAAGAAAGTAGCATCTTGAGTGTGTGGTTTGTGTGTTCTGAGGTGTGTATTAGGTAGGGGTTTTGGAGGAGGGGAGTGAGACGAGGGATGTTTTCTCAGACGGAATAGTTTTATCAGCCCTTTCATGTTTCAGAAATACTTCTTAGGTATGACCTTATAGTCATCTGTTTTTAATATCATGATAGGCATTTAGTCTGTCAAAGATTATTATTTATTGTCAACCAGCTCTGCCTGGTGGCGGTGAAGATGGCTTCATTTTTATGCCATGCTCTCAAGAGATCTCTTAAAACAGCTGGGTAGCTGTGATCGCATTAAACTAATCAAAGTCCCCTGGTTAAAGGGGTCTGTCCCAGATTTACCGTTTGAAATCCTTTCCATTAAGCATAGTACCGGCGGATTTTTCTGCACATTTTGGTGAAGCTTAACCATTTTTGATGACTCACTTTGATCATAATCTTTATTGTAATTTTTATAATTGCTCCAGGTAACCTCCAGTGTGGGCTGTCTGCTAAATTTTATGACGGGGATCCCTTTACACAACAGATTATAACCGGGTCATTCGATTCAGAAATCAGGGAGTCTGCCTCCCCTTCCGACTTCTGTCATGAGAGCACTGAGGAATTTCCCCAGTAGAAAGAAGGGAAAATATTTGGGAATGGAGGACTCACAGCAGTGTCGGGTTTCTGTGGCCTTGCTTCGAGTTTTGTGGCCCGTGGAGGACTATTTCCAGGATGTCACAGCAGATGCTCGGGTCTGTACCCTGGGTTGACGAGAGTCACCTTTCTCTTGTCCTGAGTTAGAATGTCAGGTAGAGAGAGGGGCTCATTACTACTTTGCTCTTATCACCATCAAACTTGTCACATAGTCAGTCCATCTTGAAAACACGTTTTATGTTTTGGACATCAATTCTTTGTATTGTCCGTTTTGTAGCAAGAGCGCTTGGCTGGGATTATAGGCATGAGCACTCTTATTAGATTTGTATTTTTGAGATAGTCTCAATGAACATCTCTGGACTTCAGAGATGTTTTTTTTTTATTTTTGCAAGATGAAGGAGGGTGGTCTACAGTGATCTCTAAGATGACTTCCAACCTGACACACCAGGATTCAGGTTTGAGAAATAGTTCCTTGTCATGAGGTTTCCGATGGGACAGAATAATGAATCAGTCACATGAGCTCTGCTCCCTGCATGCAGGCGCTGGGTCTTGCATTGCTGTGTACACGGTGCTTAATGAATAGTGTTGGTTGTGTAAACGAATAGATAGATGCATGGCAGTCACCCTGAAACGGATCTGTAAGATATTAAGTTGTGTTCTGAGCCAGCCTAAACCTGACTTCTGTCCTTGGGAGTCTTTTTTGAAAGTGGAAAGAACCCTTTTTGCAATCTCAAGTCCTGGATCCAACCTTGGTTCCCTCAGGCCTTCCTCGGCAGAACCTTTATTCACAGACCAGCCTTTTCCTTTCTCTGCTTTTTTATCCTAGGACTGCCTCCTTGCCTAATCAGTTTAAGCTCTTCACTCTTAGGCCACTAATCCTATTTTTCCAGCCGAGAAGCAGCAGGGTAATAGTGATGTGTCCTAGTAGCTATTAAAAGGTGATACTGCCTTGTGCATAAATAAATAAAGGACTTTTTTTTCCCCCCTCTGGAAAGGGGTGATTAAGCAGAAATTTAATTTTCATTTGTGCTTTGCCTTTTTGTGATATTTTGTTATGTCTTCTCGTGTAGTCAGGGGAGCAGTATAATTTTTATTGTCATCGCTGACGATATTCTACTTGTTTCCAGCATCATAACAGGGTTTTACCCCCCTCATACATGCTTACATTTTACCCACTTATTATGAACCCTAGTTGCCAGCGTGGGGAAGACAGGGAAAACTGGAATGACCATTGGCATGTGGTATTTTCTAAGAGAGCGATTCATTTGAAATAAGCTCATTTCATGTGATATTTGTTAATGACAGTATTCGCCAAATTCCTACAGGCCAAATTCTCATCGAGTACTTTTTGTTTTCAGTTTATATCTGTAGAAAGAGCTTCATTAAAACCGAGGTCATTCTAATTCAGCCAGAAGCAGACAGCCACCCCAGATCCTTTAAAACCCTGCCGTATGTGCTAATGAAAACCTAGAGATGAACTAATGAAAGGGAGGCGGCGAGGTTCTTCTTGTTGCCTGTCCATGTAACCAGCAAATTTCTAGAATTTTCGACGTGTTGGCAGCTGCCTGTCTAGTGGCGACCGAGTTCCCGAGCCACTGGGCCTTGAATTCCCCACTGTTAAACTTCAGTGTGGTCGTGGGTGTTTGTTCAGCATTCTCTGAACTTTCGTGCGTGTCTGAAATATTTGTCATCACCATTATCACGGCCATCTTTATGATTTTGATTTAAGAGTTATTCTATCGTCTGATCCAGCTTCTGAGAATCAGCTCTTAGGAAGTAATTTGGAACATGGAAGATTTTTGAACGGTACACTTTCCCATTGCTGGTTTACTTATAATAGCAAGAAATTTGAAAATATCTTTTATGTCCAGTTTTGGGGGAGATGATTCAGTGATGATTCAGATATTCAAGTAGTCAACTACTAAACTTCAAGTCACTGCTGAGGATGAATACGGGAAAATGCTCATGAAAATACACTCTGTACTTATTAGAAAGATGATGCATTATGTTCACAGGATGATCACAGTGATGAAAAACAATCTATAGGGGAAAGCTGAATAGTAATGGTGAGAAGTGATGAGATGATGGATGACTTTCTTTTCATCATTTTCTCTAATTTTCTGTATTGTCCATTTTTAAGAAGAGGGAACCACATTATTTGTATAATGAAAATGCCACATGGTTGGATATTAAAGTGAACAAGACTTACAAAGCAGGTAGAAATGGTCATTTTGGTCATCAGTGTAACCCTTGAAATGAGTTTTTTTGGGGATGGAAGTCTTCTGCGAAGAGTTTCATAGGGACAGTATTGCTGGGAGGTGAAAGTTTCCAGCTGACAGCTCTCGTGGTTGTGTGGCTGTGTGACATAGCTCCTGAGCGCTGGCCCTCAGTCAGGGGCGAAGGCATCGGAGGAGGGAGGGATGGTGCTCACCCAGGCAGAGGTAGCTGTCTTGGGACCAGCAGTCTTAGCTCTGTTTTTATTGCCATTATACTTTTGAAATGCAAAATCAGCCTCGAATTAAGAATAGTAAGGTCTCTCCTGATAGTAGAGGCATGAACAAACAAATCTCAATGAATAATTATATAAAAAAAATAAACTTAGATTTAGAATGCATTATGATCTTTATGGAAAGTACATATTCCTACTCTAGCTCAGAATGGTCGAATGTTTATAGCACTTTGGGATTAGAACAGGGTTGAATACTGACCCTGCTCCTTATTAGCTGTGAATTTTGGACAAGTCACTTAACTTTTCCTAGTCAGAGTTTTCTTGTCTCTAAAATGGAAATAGTATGCTACCTTTCTCATAGGGTTTTGTGCTTATTGCATAAGAGATAACGTACATACAGATTCTTACGACGGTGTCTGGTTCCTGGTTTGTGCTTGGTAGGTGATGGTTAGCATGACTAACAGTGAAGGAAATGGTGTTATTTAAAGCCCCACCGAACGCTGTGTCACGGGGAACACAGTCTGAGTTACAGTGGCTCAGAATAGAAACCCGGTCCCAATTCTAAATGGCTCCTTCGAAGTGCCTGTGGACGGCAGAGTGATTGCAGAGGACTTTCTCGGTCAGACATTCTCCTGGTGAGCTTGGAAGCCAAGAAAGGATTAACAAGTTATACATCCTGTGGCGGGTGTTAATTAGAATCAATATGGCAGTCATCCAATTACCTTTTGTTTTGCTATTTAATATTTTACAACGTTATGGCCCAATCTTTTGAGCATTTTGAAAAGAAGAAATTTGGTAAAATGTACTTATTGAGGTGTTGATCTTTAGGCAGAGTTTTTATGTATTTTTGAGGCCTGAATTTAAATATTATTCCCAGGAAGGCAAAGGAATTCAACTGTAATTGAATAATCCATGTCATCCTTAGATACTACGTGGATTTAATTGATGCTCTGTGTTAATGGCTCCACAATGTGTAAGTCCTTTGAGCTGAGACACCAATGGTTCACATTTTGTCCTTCCAGCAGCTAGAATATTCTTTGTATATAGTAATGAATAGATGGTAAACCATTATAGTCTACCTAATTCTTTAAAGATTCAAGCCTAAAGCTAACCTAATATCGAGAAAAAAAGAAGAAACACAAGCACCTGTTTTGCTCCCTACAGTGTAACAGCAAAGGTAATACTTTGTGGGACGACAGCCATTCTTCATTCATTCATCAGCATACAAAACAAGGACCAGCACCTTCTTGCTTGTTTTAAATCCCCTCCCCGACTCCAGTGATATTGGCACATTTGCTCTGCTCAAATAAATTCAAGATTTAATCATGGCTGATTCATTTAGTGATTATAGTCCAAATGGTCCTACTCCCACAAAGAAAAGTGTCTCATGTTTTCACACTAACAAGCAAGCTCTTCTTGATTTCCATAGTTACACACACACACACACACACACACACACACACAGTGTCAAGCTGAGAAGTTGGAAAAAAATTTAATAGGATATTAGGATGAGAGTACCTTTAAAAAGTTCTAAGGAAATGTTTCCCCTCCGTGAATAATGAAATGAGCCAGAAATTTGCCATGAGTTAATTTTTTGGCTTTCATCATAGTCTTTGTGTTCATTTGTTATCCCCACCATTTCATTGGTTGGTTGTTTTTTTTTTCTTTTGTCTTAGCTGAGCTCTCCTTAAAACTAAAGGTGTTTGGAAACTCCGCATAAAATCTCATGTTTTCTACAAATTCGCCATTCCCAAAATGCATCTGGGAAGAGCCATGCAAATGAAACACGTGGACGCAGACGTTATGAAACTGAGGATGGTCTCGCCTCAGAAGACTTCCGAGAATCCTTCAGTGGCACCAACTGTCATCGCTAACAGCTCATGACATGCCTTGCGTTAATTCTTTGAAAACCTAGACTCACCAGGAATGATAAAATTGTAAATGCGTTTTGTAGTCTGCAGTAGGTGTCTCTGAGAAAAATGATCACAATTTCTTAGCATATTCAGAACTAGGTTTCCCTGCCTCCTTAGGAATATATCACCCCCTGTAATGACATACAAACCTCTCAGGAGCTATAAAATTGACAGGATTAAGGTCTCCTTTGTAGAAGAATCCCCACCTGGCCATGTGGGTCAGATTCTGGAAGGCTTTAACAGCTCGGAGCTCATTGTCATCTGAAAAGAAGCCTGGTAGTTTTACTTAGCATAACACTGATGGTGTGCACAGATTATGCAAGGGGTATGTTGACAGACATCTCAATAAACTCTGTCCCCAATACTAATAATAACAATGCATTCTAGGCCAGCACCAAAATATTGCAGAGATTTCTTTTTTAGGTTTCTTTCAAGGAGTTGGGAACAGAAAAGGATTATAGAAATATTTATAGTAGGCATAAACTTGCACATAACTCCAAGTGCTTTAAGTAAGCTACTTGCAATTCTTTTAGAGAACGGGAAAAAGTAATTATTTCTTGTCGCCTCTATTTAACTCCTACTAAACCATGCTCATTGTTAAGTGTCTCTTATGATTAGCTCTGTTATTTCACTCCTAAAATTTAATGTTCTCTAGACAAAAATTACAGCAGTGATGGGCAGAACATCTTTGAAAACAATTAGATTGTGAGAGGACGATTTAGATTTATGTGTAGAATTGGGACTCTTTCATTTCACTATGAAATTGGACCAGCATTTCAAAAATCACTTTTCCATTCAAGCACTGCTGGGCTTCGTTACCAAGACCCTAAATAAATGTGTATTACTTCTTTGTAATATTTGAACTTGGAGGAAAAAGCATTCACGGTTGTGAAGTCCAGCAAACCATGAGACCCTTTCACACTGGCTGAAGAGGAGTGGGTATTAGGAGCTGTGTTGATCCAAATGTGGCCACCCTTAATTGACTGGCACTTCCTTTCTTGGGGGCGGGGTGGGGGAGGACTGGAAGGCATCAGTCCTCCCGAGTCTTCTTTGCTGATGAGAAAAATGCCTGCTCTTTCCTTGTAGGCTTGGCACAGTATTCCCTGATTTGTGTTTAGCAGGCATGGTCTGGATCTTGGCCCTCTTCCTTGGCCTTCGTGCCCAGACCTTACTTAAAGCATGCATTGGAAGATGCCCTGAGGTGGACGAGGAGCTCAGAAACACTGCTTGTGGCAGCAGGGAGCGTTGGCAATAATTAGGAAGGACCAGCTTTTTGGACATAGGTGTTTCAGGAGCAGTAGGCAGGTCAGATTTAAGGGGTAAATGGGACTTACTTGCAGCATCTTTAATGGAAAGTCTCCAAGCTACTTATCATCCAAACTGGATAATGTGATTTCTTGGCTCTTCTGCCCTTGGTTGAATGCAGGGTCGGAAACAGTGGAGCTGGTGGATGGTTGAGTCCACAGTGCCACTTGAGAGAGTATCAGTGATGTGCAGAGGGAGACGAGAGAGTCATTTTCTTCCGGTGGAAGGAATGGAGGGTGTAGTCTCTGTATGTGTTTTGTTTTACTTTCCTTTTCGTTTTGGGTAGGTGATTAAAAACAGAAAGAGAGGCAGACTTGGGTTTCCGTAAGCACCCAGCGATCTGTGACCACGTTTTCACTGGAGATTATTTACAAGACGGAGGCCTGGAATGCTCCTGGGCTGGGTCCAGGGTATTAGACCCGGGAGAATGTTCTGGAAGGGGAAACGGGTCTGTGAGTGAACTTGTCCGTGTGTGGGGGGCACTGCATTCCCGAGCCCAGCCATCAACCAGCTCTTCTGCATACGGCATCCTTTTTGGATCTTCAGAGGCCAGAACAGATAACCTTTTATTTTTATTTTTATTTTTATTTTTTTATGGTTCTTTCCATAGATGCAAACATTACATTTCTCCCACCCTCCCCGTTTTTGGCTAACAGTGTGGAATCTACCCAGTCTTCCTCACTCTGCTTTTTCAATAGTTACCTTTCGTTAAAGGGGGTCGCTGCTGCTTTTGTATTTACAGGTGTCCAGATTTCATTTAGCTCTCCATTAAGAAATTAAGTAAATCAGAAGTGTCTGTCTTAACATAGTCATCAAGGTACATACAGAAAGTCCTCACTTAACATTATTGATAGGTTCTGCGACTTAATGAGTGAAACACTATAAACAACACTAATTTTACCATAGGCTGAGTTCCCACGCATCTCAGCAACGTCACTATGAAGCATTGAGACCACGCGGTTCGAGGACCCACTGGCTGTCATCTCAGTGGTCGTATTGTAGTTCCTGCTTCTTGAGTGTGGTCTCTGCCTCAGGCCCGGATCTCAGCAGGGACTCGATCCTCGATCCTCGCACCAGGCCTGGGGGAGGCGGACCCTGCAGGAGCCCAGAGTGAGAGGTGCCTGTTTCCCCACAGCCTCTCCACTGAGTCTTCTGACGTCTCCGCCACCTGCTTTACTGAGCCTCTGGCGTATTCTAGAAGGAGCTGAGCACTGTCCTACGACTTCGCCTTTGATTGCTGCTTCCTCTGAGTGGACCCATTCCCTCCCCCACACCTCCCGCCTGCTTTCCAGCCTAGCTATAACACCTCCTTGATGCTTCAGGTTGGGTGTTTGTTTCTTTCTGTCCTCTGCCCAGCTGTCCCATAACCGCCACACTGCTGTGATCCACGTGTGTGCTGTGATCGCCTGGTGCCTCATGCCTTCACTTGACCCCGAGCTCCTTAGAGATGGCGTGTGTTGTGTCTCAGGGGCTTGGTACACGGGAGACGGTGGGTAAGGTTCCTTACTGACTGCTACTTGATGGGGAAATGTATTTTACTATCTCCATCAACTAGCATGGTGCCTCGCAGGTGTGTAGACATAACTTGTTGCTTTATAATGGCAGCATCCAATCTGGTCCATTGGAGACATTCTGAATGTGCCTGACGAGTCACACTGAAACTCATCTTGTTTTGCTTTTTCAGAGAAATACTTTTATATTAAAAGACATTGCAGAATTTAGCACCAGTTTGAGGCATGTGGTGACTATGACATGACTTCCTTTGTTCTGTAGAAATGAAGCAACAGCTTGCCCCTTTTAGAATTGTTGTCCTTTATACTTAGTTAAAAAAATAATTAGCCATTCGAATATAAAGGTATCTCCCTAAGTAATAAGTCATGACTTCTTCATGAGGCAAGTTGTCTATTTATTAGTGAACTCATAGTGTTGTTAAGAAGTAAATTCGTTAAGAAGGAGCCTCGTTCCAATAAAGCCAATTTCATTTCATAAAACAAGAGGCCTCTTCCACGTGTTCTGAACTGAGCTGGTCACGGGAGAGATTGAACTGGACAAGGCGGGCATGAGCTTTCCGAAGAAGATGAACCCAAAGTATTCTGGAGACAAAGAATAGGAACATTTGAACTTGGTCTTAAAGAATGGATGCACTTGATGCAAGGAGTCTTGTAAGGAGGGGGAACAGTGTGAGCAAAGAGCAGAGGCGTAGGGGCTGGAAGGCGCCCGCTCTGCCAGAAGAACAGTCAGCAGTCGATGTGAGGCATGTGGGAAGCGGGAGGATTTGATGCTTGCCACTGACCGTGATATAGGATGAGGGGCAGTTCGTCCCTGGTTCGGGGGTTTCCACTTCTCCATGGCTTCTGATTGCTCCTTGTTTTCTCTCTCATTTCCATTTTTCCATCCCCTCACGGTCTTCTGCAAACATCTTCTAATTTTAGACCCATCCGCGTGATTTTTCCTCTGTATGAGTGGCTCAGTGAACCCTTTAAAACATCCTCCCATTTGCAGACTGTCGCATCACCGAAGAAGGTAAAATCTAATCGCATCAGGTGTTTGAAAAGCAGCGGGTTCTATTTGTGGGTTCACGACTCCCCAAAGGTCTGTCTGTCTGTAAGACTCTTACAAGAAACAGGTAATTCCCAAACATTAGGAGAAAAGAAAAAGGGGGACTCAGCATTTTAAAAGCAGTATTTATCTTCAGATCTTGATGTTCCAAGAATAGATTCTTGCCTTTACAGTGCAGTTTTTTTGAGGCGTGTGTGTGCGTGTGTGTGTGTGTTGGGGGGTATGGTGAGGGTGGAGAACCAACTGGAATTAGAAGGGCAGACTTTGGAAATCCCCAAACTCAATGTTATGTTGGATTTGTAATATGTATTGTGCAAGACAGTGGGATAATGATTTTGGTACTAAATGCATACTGCATGAGAGGAGAGAAAGGCAAACAGCTTTTCCAGTCTTGCTGGCTCTTTCAAGCCTAATGCAGGCGAGGGGGAAAAAGCAGAGGGTGTGAGTAGATGACCCAGCTAAGGGCTTTACGTGTGTGATCTCAATTAATTTTATTTCATCAGAGGAAATTGCATATCTTAGATATATTAGATCCAAGAGTTTATGCTTTGAACCACTAGACTCTTCTTCTTGCTGATGATTGCACTCTGCGCTTATAGTTACCGTTACATTACTTTCCCCAATAGATGAACTCTTTGTATATTCTGTGAATAAGTCTCATGTAATCCTAAATGCGCAATAAACATTTCTTCGAGATGAGTCTCCTCGATAGAAAACTGATATTATTCAGTATCTTTGCACTGAGAAAACAGACTCGTGAATGTTTAATGCTCCCTGATTGTCACAGACTTCTTTATTTAAACAGAAGTATAGAAACGATGCCACAGCCTAACATAAATGATGTATCATGCCACCGTTTAACGTTGTCTGAACCATGGTTTTTCATTGTTATGGGCTGAGTGTTGACAGCAATGCAGAGTACTGGGAAAACGTTTGAAACAGGTCAGTGTTGTCTTTCCTGAGTAGTCAGAGAAGTGTTGAATTTAGACATTAATGTTATCATGTGTCCATATCGTGACTGCGATACTTTAGTACTTTTAAAGTGCACTTTATAATTAAAATTGTGGTAGCTGTGAATCTGCCACTGAAACCATCCTCACAGGTTGTCATCACCTTACTGGTTACAAAAGCTCTGTTTTGGCCTTTTTTTACCTAGTAGTATTATAGATGACCTTTTAGATGTCAACATGGATGACCTTTTTATATATTTTATTCACAGTGCAACTGTTTGTTAGTACTTTAAGAGAAAAAAGAAATCCTTCTGAAGCCCAAAGTTTTATATGGTCTTCAATAAATAAAAAATAGATTACTATCGGTGAAAAATGTACCTCAAAGCAAAATGTATTCTGTTTTCTGAGTGACTTTCCCAGCGAGCCTTTTCACAACGAATGAATGGCCTTTGCTCTCCCATTTCCAGGGCCTGGAACTCAGTTAGAAGCTGATTGGAAGTTTTCTATTCCGTGAGGGATAATACGGATCATGAATCCAGAAGAGACAGCATTTGACCCATTCACTGAATTGGACATACGAATGAGTCGTAGGGAGCTTGTCGAAGTCAAATAACAGCCTTGGATTTGAAGGGCTGAAATAGGACTAGAAAGGGAATAACAATAAATGGCTTCTAGGCAAGCTCCACTATGGAAAAAAAAAAAAGACTTATAAGTAGCCAGCCCACTCTGGCCAGTTTCCTTAGAGGAGAGGATTGGGACATTCTTACTGTGGCCAATTACTGTCGACTCAGTATGCTTGCAGATGAAAACAAGACACGCGCGATCCAAAAGTCAGTCATAAATACTTCATCGCCAGCAAAAAATTTAATTAAATCGTTATCTAAAATATTAAATGGCTTGAGAAGCACATTTGGGGTTTTTGTTCCGTGTCGGCCTTTATGGGACAATAATCGTCACGTCAGCGTGATCTTTGCAGGTCGCCCTCTTCCCTGCCCCTCCCCGTTGTCAGATGATTGTTGTGTCAGGCTAAACGAACATCTTTAGAAAACATTGCTTTCATGGTGCCAAAGGCAAGTAGAACTGGCCTCAGTTCGCAAACGATTTGGCATTGTAAGCTTTTACCAGGACCATACTAAGTTACAAAAAATCTGATTTCTGTGAAGGAAACAAAAAAAGTCTGAGCATCCTTTGTGCAAGTCGATGTTAGGGAGTAGACAGTCCTTGACAGCAATGCCTGGGCCCTTGCCAGGAATTCCTCAGCGTGGAACCTGAGCTAAGAAAAAGCCCTTGGTCACATTGGTGGATAAAAGACTTAATGAAAGCTTAGGGGACAGGTGAAAAATTGGTGTCTGAAAGCCAGAGGCTGTTAAATAGAAATACAGAGGTGACACAGGTATCCAGTGAAAGCCACTGCCATACCTAAAACGATTGTTTAAAATGAATTTGAAATTCAGAGTTTTAGAAATTTGGGGCTTTGCTATTCTTATACCATTTTGAATTCTTTGTACTCAGTCTTTCAAAATCTGTTAAGGTGTTGTCATTCAAAAAGAGACAGTCTTGATAGTAAATGGGGTGGAATGGTCTCTCGTGAGGTCTGTTTTCCTCTCCTGGTTAAATGACCCATTGGGGTAAATAAGAGCAGTCTATTGTATTCATGACAACTAGTCCGTGGTCTCCTAAGACCAGGTTTGAATCAGAGCTATGTGTTTGCTGGGATTAGGGTCCTGGGCAGGTGTTCAGTGCTCAGCTTCGACATTTCGCCTCCCTTACTCAGTGGGGACAGTTTGCAGTGCATGCAGTGACACATTGAAATGCGAAGATGTGAAAGGTCCTCCTGCAGAATGGGTGCTTAGTAAACCTGACTGCATGCTCACCCTAAATAAGCACTTAAGAACGTCTCTTACAGCGGAGTCTCTGTGTTCATAGAACACCCTACGGACACAGTTCTCCACAGAAAGTAACATGAAATTACAGTCCTTTCCTGAGATCTTTGGCAAGTTGTCCGAATTGGTTAGTACTGTGACCTCAGCGTCCCACCCGTGACATCTCGACTGTCTGTTCGGTGCCATTTCTGTCAGAAGGTGTTTAACAGGTGAGGAAGCTCATCATTTTTGGTGTTTCCTACCTTGTATTGAATTCTGTGCATTTGGTTGAAATGACTGTAGCTGATTGGGCATTTTGAAAATCAAGGCTCACTTTTGGCCTGTAGCAAATCTCTTGGCGTGCGTGCGTGCATGCGTGCGTGTGTGCGTGTGTGTGTTTCTCATAAGGATAGCTTCTTTATCATAGGGGAAGGTGCCTTATAAAGGGGAAGGAGAATATGAGCACAACTTTTAAAAACACGTAAGTTCCGTACAAATGCAAAGGGCTGTGATTCCTGTCGAGACCCTGGTATGTGTCGGGGGCTTTGGAGTCGAGGAGGGAAGGTAGAAGGCTGGCTCTGGCTTCCTGACCCAAGTCTTTCGGCCCCGGGGCAAGTCTCAGAATCTCTAGGTTTTCGTTAACCAGTCTGTAAATCGCGAGAGTTCAGCTCAACGACTCCCTGCGCCCTTTCTTCTCAAACATTTCATCCTAGTCGATCCCATCGATCCTGGACTGGCACCTTCTTTCCAAGAGTCTGCGAAGGGGCAACTGATAGGCATCCAGTGAGGTCTGTGTATTGTCTTTAATTCGGATGATAAGGTTCATAATTTGACTTCTGCTGGTTAGTTGGCAGTTTTGCCCATAGGGAGGCTGCGTTAAACATGTTCAGTGTTGGGATTTCATCGCAGACTCTTGCTCTGAGGTTTTGCCTCTTCTTAATGAGCTTCAGTGACCATCCCTATCTTATGAGGTCCAAGCTATTTTTGTACTTATTAGAGGAGGATCATGAGAAGATGGTTTTAAAGTCCCAAGATTTCCTCACAAAACAGCAAAAGAGGTGTTGGTGGGGAGGAGAGACCTGTGAGGATCGGGACATTGTCTACCCATTCTTACTAAAGTTCCTGAGGCCGACTTCAGCTAGTTGTTGATCAGGTTAAAGCAACTGATGCTGAGATGAATGATTAATTAGCTTGGAAATTTTTAACTTGCAGGCCTTGAGGCACTCATTCAATCTCCCCGTATTTTCCATTCCTTCCCCAAATAGTCCAGTAAAATTTGTGGAGTCATCTAGCCCTATAAACAGTCCACCTGCATTTTTCCCCCTATTGAATGTGGTACAGTGCACTCTTTTCTGGGAAAATAGAGGTCGTGGGGTGACAGGTCACAGGGTGTCAGCTGTCTCCATCCTCATGTTAAGCTGGCTGCGTCCCAGTCCTGGGCATCCCCCATCTCACCAAGCCACCACCTCTTTCAAGTGTCTTTCCTGCTCTCTATCCACCCAAGACCCTGAACAGCCTATTTGCATCACTGCTGTGGGACCTGTTAACTCCTGCCATATAATAGGTATTTTTCTCAGGTGTCTTATCATAGGGCGAACATATAATTTATCTTCCAAACCAGGACACTTTTGACAGTGAAGGGGGACGTACCATTAATAATTAAGCTGGGACGACAGGCGTTAGCCGGGGCTGTCAGCAAACTGGACATATGGTTGCCCTGCATGTCACTTGTACCTGATCGAAGCCTTCTTGATGGGAAAGGACAGTCCTTGTATGTCTCCTCAACCTCCGTAGTGGCATAGGTGTAATTTGTTTATTGAATAAAACAGGAAAACAACTTGATAAACTTTAGAGACAGGGATGGTAAATAACCAGGGTGGTTAAGTTACCGAGCACTTAGCAGGTGCAAGCTGTGAGGTCGGCACTTCACATAGTTTATTCTTCGCAATAACGCTAGTTCAGGGAGTGTTTTCTCTGTTTTGTTGGAGGAGGACATCGATGCATAGAGAAATTATGTATTTGCCTGGAAGTGAATAGTAAGCAGCTGAGCTGGGGTTCAAACCTAGGGTTTAAGCTCACAGCCACTGCACTAAACAGTTAATACAGATATGGGGGAGAGGGAATTATAGTATGTAAGAGCGCAAATTGTATGTTATCATAAGCATTTCTCCTCGGTGAAGCTCAGACAAAAATGAATCATTTCCCGTTTATCTCCAACAAAGGAGAGCAAATTTCTGATTAGACATGATTACAGAATGCAAGTAGCAGATAAAAGATATGGTTGTGCATGTATTTTTAGTTACTTCCTCCGAGTTCCCCCATCTTTGATAACACCACCACATCTTAAACTCATGGAGAGTTAAATCTGGAGTTAATCGCTTAGCATTAACAACGAAGCAGAATTCTCATCTCTTCCAAACTGCCCGCCCACCCTGCAGACACCAATGAGGACAGAGGAGTTTAGAATAAAGAGGGAGTTGTATGACTCTCTTGATTCACATAAGATTTGAAAGTGATCATCCTCAGTGGAAACCAGGGTGGCTTTGAACCTTAGAGCAACAGTCTAGGCTGATGATGAGAGTACAGCCTCAGACCCAGAGTGCCCAGGTTCAAGTTCACACTCTTCTAACTTTCTGATCTTGGGCAGGTTCTGTACCTTCCTCTTTCTCTTTTTTATTCATCTTGTAAGTCATGGGTAATACCCCAAGCTTGGGCATTGTCATAGGAATTCAATAATGTGAAGTTCTTAGAATAATAGGGCCTGGTATAGAGCAATACTATAGCCATTTTATCTATAATTTACATGCTACCTTTCAAAGACTACGAAGTGATACAGTAGAACAAGAAAGGTATCATCTAATGGCCCAAGTCTTTGTGACATCTGGCAGTATTGCCTAACACGAGAATTTTAAAGTACTCGGTATTTAAACGCAGTATTTAAGCAGGAGATCAAGAAGCTGTATGCAGAGGCTGAAGTCGGAAGGATTTAAAGTCAGAGTAGAGGCTAGGGGAAGGGGAATCACAGTAATTATTGATGTGTTATGTGATGATAGCACCTGCTGTGTTTTACCGTGTTTCAGAATCTCCTGGGGGCCTCATTTAAAAATATGTGTCCCTAGCGCCTGAGATTCTGACTCAGCGTGTCTGGGTGAGACCCAGGAATCTGCACAGGTGGTCATGGACCGGATATGGGGAAAACAGTCTGAAGGCCAGAATCGAGCTGTCTGTGCTCCTACAGTGCCTTGGCAATTGCAGAATTAGAACTCTAACTGAAGCCACCTGTATGTGCACGTACTGTGTACACAGATAGAAGCCTACTCTGAGTCTGCCTGTTAACACATGTCAGAGCCAGATTCGTACACATTGGGTGGCACTGGGGAATCGCTAATTCTTTAGAGTGTAAACTGTGATACATTTACACCTTCCCGATAGCTGATAATCTCAGTTCTGCAAAATTCGAGAAACTTCTACTCTTGGCTGAATCATTGTGACTTTGTGTTATTTCGTTAGATGTACTCTATATTAACACATCCCCCAAATCCTTAGATTTTGCTTCGTTTAAAGCCAAACTATGTAAGTATATATATATTTTTTCTCAGCAGTTTTCTCTGGAGAGTTTCCCTAAGAAATGAACGGGGTGGATTAGCCAAGGCTGCTGGCTCAGGGTGCATGTCACCGTGCCATATTTCATAGAGAAAAAATCAGCAACCATTGAAAAAGGCAGCAGAGGGAGATTAATTTATGGCCCAAACATGTAGCTGCTAATTGTAAAAATGTAGAACTCTATATGCTGTCACAGAAAGATGTTTGAGATGAGTACGTGAAAAAGCGGGTTAAAGAACATAATTGTAAGTAATGTAATAAAGAGCTAATATTTACGGAGTCCTTATCGTGTGGCAGACACTTGAAATGTATTATTTCCTTTAATCCCTACACTGGACCTATGAGTTTACCGATGGACTCATGGCCCAGGTATGAAAGTGACTTTTCCAAGGTCACACAGACTGAAAGTGGCCACCAATGCTCTGTGTTTTAACTGTCATGTGATACTGCTTCTACATTGATAGGTACTTTTTTTTTTAAAGCCTGTAAGGATAAATACCAAAATGTCTACCATTTTTATTTGAGTGGTAGGAGAAGAGTGATTTTATTTTTTTCTATGTCTCTGAATTTTTTTGTCTTTCCTCAACCACTAGTTATTACTTAAGCAAACTAAGAAATAATCCTAATGACTTTCTAAACATGTAAAGTTGGTTATTGGCATTGCTTTTGTCATTCAGGGTCTTACAGGGAGACCAAAGAGAAGCGAAACCAATTAACCGTTGTCAAGACTCTGCCTTTGAAATCCTTCCTCCTGTTTTCATTATGACTTTCCATCCTGTAATAGGGTCTCTTGGTTTGTAAGTATCAAGTCCTCAAGGCTTAGATGTAGGTGAGAAGCTGGGTTAAATGGTCCTTAGGTTTTTAGCATCTAATCAGTTAACTGCAGGCCTTAAGCAACCCTTGGAGTTGATAAGGGGACCAGTGTGTCACTGGTTGTCTGCTTCATTTCCGGAGCTGAGGTTGGGCCAGGCTGCGGCAGTGGGGGAGGCCAGCCCTCTCTCCGACTGGACAGTGCTCACCTAGCCGGTGCTGCCAGATCTGTCTTGGGGTTAGGTGTGCACATGGGGGCTTTGGGTGGGAGAGCTTTGCCCCATGTGCTGCCTGGGCGGGGCCTGTATCCCAGCTTCGCTTCCTCCCGAGGCCTCTCTCACCCACCTCCAGCAGCCCCTTCAACTCTCCTCGCTTGGCCCTCACCCCTTGGCTTCACTCTCTTGCCTGCTGTGTGTGGGCAGAGGGTCCCTTCTGGAGGAGTCCTGAGGTGTGTGTCCTCATAAGAGACTGCCGAAGGCCTGCTTCTCTCCTGGCTTTACTGCCGTCAAGGTTTGTGGCTGTTGCCTTGGTCTCCTCTGCTGTTCACATGGCCTGTCGTGTGTGCGTTACCATGGCACCAGTCTGGCCTAGAGGAGCCTCTCCTATCTAATTTCCTTCCTCATTCTCCCATCCCCTCTGCACCTCCACCCCTGAATTAGTTAAGCAAGCAGACAAGTCTTGGCTCGCCTCGTAAACGTGGAGCTGGAGAGGGACGTAATGGCATTGTCACACCTGCCAGTTTACTGAGTGTCTGCCGAGTGCCCCGCACCTGTGAGCTGCCTCCTTTCTGTGTTGGGTCTTCCTCCCTCTGCGTGGTATGTGGCCTTGAGGTGGACAGTAGTTTCATGGAGGTGTTTACCATCGAGTGGATGCATTTATCATCTTACCTGTGTATCCTGCAGAGGATCTCTGAGTTCTGGGAGGACTAGGCCTGGAGGAAAAGAAACTGAGCAGAGTCGGATTAGAAATCGTTTCAGTTGTAGGTAGTTAAGAGTTTGAGGAAAAGAATATTCCTAAGTCTGGGTAATGAATACTTATTGCCTGTCGCCTGCAAACACCCAAGGTTGAAGACTGGGAGGACACTGGCTTTGTACACAGGCAGCTTTTTCCACTTGACTTACTAGCCAAAGACAGGTAGTGATTTAGGGCTGCACAGGAACAGATGGGGTGAATTCCTCGGGTCTACTTTTTCAGAGACGGAGCCAGAGATGCTTCTAGCTGACCTTCCTCACCTGTCCGCTTTTTGCCCTGTTGGCCAAGGACTCCTTGGTGAAGTGAGGTTGGGAACAGCATCAAACTTAACGTACCAGATGTTCTCTGTGAGTCACGTTCCTTTAACAGGTGTGCTGTGAAAGCTTTTGGGGCAGTGCGTGTGTGTGTCTTTTCTCCCATTTTCAGTCAGTTTCATCTCCTCTGGCCTTGCTTCACCCTTCAGGTTATCCACCAGGGAAGTGCTGAATTGGGGGAGGACAGGTACAACGAAGAGAAATGCACAGCTCTGGCTTCTCAGCTAGTCTTGCCCATCGGAACCATATGGAGTTGGCATGTGGCCCAGTCCTTCTCAGCCTGGGTCACTCGGATGGCTGGAAAGGAGGATGCTGGTACCTGCCTTGCTGATGTGTTGAGCTCTGAGGATCAGCTGGGGTCATGGATAATGAAAGGCTGAGCACTCGTAAAACGTTAACGATCTAGGCAAATGTTCCGTTATTTACTTGATACGTATTTATTTTCTTCCTTCTCTACGCCAGGCACAGCGCTATGTCCCAGCTCCCCTCAGGGTGTAGACCCAAAGTCTGTAGTTTACACTGGGGTTCACTCTCAGTGTTGTACATTCTACAGGTCTGGACAAATGGATGATAATATGTGTCCATCATTATCACATCACAGTATTTTCACAGCCTTAGAAATCCTCCTTGCTTCACCTGCCCATCTCTACACTCTCTACCCCCGGAGAAACCACTGAATTTTTCGCTCTCTCGAGTGTTGCCTTTTCCAGAATGTCACATAGTTGGAAATGTACAGTTATGTCCCCTTTTCAAATTGCCTTCTCTCACTTAGTTGCACACATTTAAGTTCCCTCCATGTCTTTCGATGGCTCAGGAGCTCATTTCTTGTTAATACTATTCCCTCATCTGGATGTAGTATAGTTTATCCGTTCACCCACGGAAGGGCATCTTGGTTGCTTTCAAGTTTCGGCAGTTATGAATCCTGTCGGGGGTCTTGCCTGCTACAGCCTCCGATTTTCGAGTGTGGTTAGTCTTCCTACGGCCTTAGACACTCAGGAAACTGAGGCCAAGGAACAGCTGGTTCTAGGTCCACCGATGGCTGTGCTGATGTAGAACCCAGGCATGTTGCTTCTTATTTCTGTCATTGCCGATTGTCACAGTTCAGTGCGAATGGATGAAAGGGGATGCTGAAAAGCATTGAAGATACTCAATTGTGCACAATACATTTTAATGTGAGGTTCTATTTTTTTTTTTGCTCTGCCATATATGCCTTTTCTAAATAACAGTGTTATTGAGATGTAATTCACATACCCCTTTGAGTGTACAATTCAGTGGTTTTTTTGTGTATTCACAGAATTGTGCTACTATCCACACCACCTAATTTTAGAATATTTTCGTCATTCTGGGCGGAAAACCCACACCCGTCAGCAGTCCTTCCCATTTCTCACTCCCTGGCAACCGTGAATCTACTTTCTGTCTCTTTGGATTTGCTCATCCTGGACATTTCATTTAAATGGAATCATATACCATGTGGCTTTTGGGATCTGCTCTCTTTCATTTAGCATAGTGTGTTCAAGGTTCATTCACAGTGTGGCATTTTTATGGCTAAATTATAGTTTATAAACAACGTTTTGTTTATCATTCATCATTTGGTGGACATTTGGGTGATTCCCTCTTTTTAACTATTATGAGTTAATGCTGCTGTGAACATTTATGGACAGATTTTTTGTGTGGATGTGTTTTTCATTTCCCCTGGGCATATGCCTAGGACTGAAATTGCTGGGTTATAGTAATTCTATGCTCAACATTTCAAGGCTCTGCCAAACTCCTTTCCAAAGATGCTGCCCCTTTTTATAGTCCTACCAGCAATGAGGAGTTCTGGTTTTTCCACATCCTTGCCAACACTTGTTATTGCTTGTCTCTCTTTGTCATCCTGGTTGATGTGAAGCAGTGTCTCATGGCTTCCATTTTCATTTTTCTAATGCCTGATGTTGTTGAGCATCTTTTCACATGCTTGTTGGCTATATCTTCTTTAGAGAAATGTTTCCAAGTTCTTGAGTTATTTGTCTTTTTATTGAGTTGTATGCATTCGTATATTCTAGATGCAAGTCCCTTATCGGATAATGATTTGCAAATATTTTTTCCCATTACAGGGGTTGTCTCTTCGCTTTATTAATGGTGTTCTTTGAAGCGCAGACTTTTAATTTTGATGAAGTCTAATTTATGCATTTTTTTTTTTGGTCGATTATATTTTCGGTGTCAAATCTAAGCAACCATCGCCAACTATAAGGCCAGGAAAGTTTACTCCTATTTCTTTTAAGAATGTTATGGTATTAATTATCATGCGTAGGTCTTTCACTCCCTTTTGAGTTATGTTTTGGGGCTTTTCTAATTTTTTGTTTCTTTTTGTTGTTGTTAAAAGTAATCTTTGGTTAGAGTTATTGAAGTATATAATAGATTAAAAAGTACTTCGATTTTTCTAAAAAGGATTATGATGCTCAGCTCTGCCCTGTTGAAATTACTAGTCACAGGATACTAAAATTGTGGCTTTAGTTTTTTGAAGGAATAAATAAATGCCTTAGTCTCAAATTAATTTTATTTTAAAACCGAGCTGACTTCTAAGACAAGATCCAATTTAGGAAGTGTTTTGACGTTGCCCCAGCAAGCATTCTAGAAACACATATTACAGAAATAAGAATGTCAACATTCATGTGGTCTGCTTCATGGGGAATTTTCTTTTAAGTATTGTATTTGATTCTGGGATAAAAACTTAGTTGTCTGCTCATACTTATACATTCTTGAGATATGTAAATAGACTATATAGTTTTAATCAGAAATAGTAGGCACATATACTCCAGTCTCTCGTAATCTTTTTTAGAAATAAAGAAATTAATAGTACGTATCTTATGGAGGATTGCATTAGTCAACATATTAAAAGGCTTTGAATAGAGACTGATGCTTAGTCCATGCTCAAGTGCTTATTAAATATATTATTTATTAAAAAAATATTTCTAGTATACAGTTAAGCCATCAGCATAATTTGTACTTCTAACTTGAATGTTAAATACTACCGTAGTGTTTTTGAAGTATTATGTAAATATATGTTAATTATTAATTTTGCCCACAGTAAAGGAATAATACAGTTTTTATGAGATAGTCTAATAACATTTCTATTATTTATAACATTTTTCTCTTAGTTGTGCTAGCCTAGGCCCAGAAGAGCAGCTGGAGGACCAGAGGGGAGACAGACTGATGTATCAGATTACTGGGTCCTTATGACAGTGGGACGGGCGAAATGCTGAGAGGGCTGTCCAGAGTGGCACCGATGACCGGCAGAAGCAAAACCAAACAGGCAAAAAAATGCTGCCCGGTGTGGAATCTGTGTTTGTAGCTTGCAAAGAATCTTGAGGAAAGACATCTTTATCAAGGTGTATTTTTTCTCTCTGCCCAAACATGAGAAAAGTCGTGAATTTGTGAGAGGAGATTATAGGGCTTTTTTTTTTTTTTTTTTTGGAAACAGCGTTAGGCCAATGATAAAGCAGCATTGATAGCTTATGGTTCCACCTCTGTCCTCACCCAGTTTAGGGGCGCAGGAAGGGTGTGTCTGGGTGGGGGACCTATGGAGGTCAACTGGTGGAAACTGGTAGGTGATGAGGCCATAGGCATCTTCTAGCCACATCGAATGACCTCTAGAAAGCAGAGAAAGAGGTCCCGGAAGTTCAACTTTGAGTGGCGGAGAAAGATTGGGCAATAAGATTGCAACAGGAATGTGAGGCCAGTTTGGACTTTTATTGTACAAGTCATCAAAGGGCTTGCCATTAGGTGTAATTAGTGTGGAGCAACCAAATAGATGCAGATTTGCTAATCCATGAAGTTAGAATATAGTAAAGACCGTCCCCACTCTTAATAATTGATGAATTTTACTGCTCCGCTCGCTGTATTCTGAGAAATGGCTCGACTTGCTCTGCCATCATTTTTAAGAATTCTGTCTCTCCAACCTGTTGATTGAAGAGCAATATAGCACGCGGACAAAATACTATTTCATTCTTGTTTATAGAGCTCTGTAGTATTAGGAAACGATTTTCAAAGCTCCTTTTGAAATGCATGCTGGTGTGTGATTATGCATTTCCTGCTTTCTCAGAAGAGAGTGAGGTTCTGGGGAAAGCGCGGGCAGGCGGGGTGCAGAATACCAAACGGTGTGGAAGAGAGGGTGACATTTCGTGTCTTCCTCTGTTCATCTCCATTATGGAAAATTTTTAGATGTGGATTAATTTCTTAGAAGGGGCAGCACACAAAGCAAGGAAGGGCCAGGCTGGGAGGAGAGCTTTAGTGGAGGAAACCTGGTGTCCTCTCAAGCCTGGGCTTTCAGAGTGGCCACAGGGATGGGCCACACTTGAGAAGGCCACGGGCTGAAGGCTGGGAAAAGAGACCCACCAGTCTTGTGTTTTTGACTAAGAGCCTTCGGCTTTGACTACAGAGTTAAATCCTTAAAAGTTGGCTTCTGATATTACCAGTTTTATTTTCAAGTATCAATTATTTTAACGTTCATAATAAATAGAAAAAAAGAAAGTAGAAAAACAAAGGAGCCTGAGCCTACTGGTTCTCAATCAGGTGATTCTGACCCCCAGGGGACATTTGGCAATACCCAGAGACAGCTTTGATTGTCACAACTGGTGGTAGACGTGCTGCTGGCATCTAGTGGGTAGAGGCCGGAGATGCTGTTCGACATCTTACGTGCACAGAACAGACCCCACAACAAAGAACGACAGCCCCCAAAGTGCCCGCAGTGCTGAGGTTAAGAAATCCTGCAATAGTTCCGTCTATCACACATAGTAATCCCACCTGTTGTCATGTTGGTACATCTCCTGTCATTATTTTATATGCATGGATGGCATTGTGTACGTAGCTTTTTGTACCTAGAGCTTTTCATTAAGCATTATGTCCTAGTTAAAAGGGTTACCATATAGTATTCCAGAGCTCGTAGCCCATGTTTCTTTACTGTGAATATTCTAAATTACTGCTCTTGTGAATGACCTGTAATGAACACCTTTGTGCATTTGGCTTTTTCTGAACTTCCAATTATTTTCTGAAGGTAGGATTTATAAGCGTTCATATTTTTCTGAGGGGTGGATTTTATTTTAATGGTTCTTGGCAAATATTCCAAATTGCTTTCCAAAGGCATAGTACTAATTTCAGAGTGTCATCAGCTGTGAATGGACTTCTTGTTCACCTGGGTTTTTGCCAGCAAAAAAGTGTCAATGTTATGAGAAAAAAAAACTTTTTTTTTTTTTGCTAATTTAGTAGGCAAAAGTGTTTCTTTAAATAGATGTCCTTTACAATGTGCTTTTTTTTTTTTGAGACACATTATCCTTATCATCATCACTCATGTCATTCATACAGCCGTTCATGTCTCTTCAACAGGGTCAGTAGAATGATGCCCATGATGACTACAGAGAACTTTATTAAGAAAATGAATTACAGTAGTTTCAGTTTTATTGGAAGATTTTGAAAAGAACCAGCATCATTTGAAGCATCATGGAAAATTCAGTCAAATTCTAAGAACGTAAAATTGGTTTTGGCGAAGTGACTGTGAAGTTATAGTTAAAATGTATTTAGGTGTAAGTTAGGGTTCGCTTTCCTACTTTTGATTAGTTATTTATGCATTTTGTGGGCACTCAGCACGCCGGTATTTCATGCACAGAGTATATTTGCGTGGCGCACAGGCTGGTCAAAAATATGTTTTAAACATGAGTGAATAGATTTATGCATATATTGTAAGGCTTAGAGTGTAATTCTCTACTGTGACGATTACAGAGGGTTACAGCTGAGTGTTGCCTTTTGATGGACTATTGGTCTCGGCTATGATTTACTTGATGCTGAGGCGTTGATTAGGATAAAACCCCCAGTTGTATCACTTTTTCAGTGGTAAACCTGTTTCACTGAAGAGTGGTTGGTCTTAGAACAGGGCTTCAGAAACAGGATTTTTCTCAGGTTTTCTAACAGAGTTCCAAATATGAGAGAGTAGCACTAAAAATTCTCTGGTTGGATCCTTTTCAGAAAAAAACACTTACCCTTCTTTTAGGTAATGTTTCTGAAGTTTCAGTTCTTCCTTAGGGAAACCATTCCAGGTTTTACACAAACTTTTTTTTAAATGTTTGTGTTTGGAAATGACTCTTTCTCCTCTTCAGTTCTTCCAGCATCTCCAATTACTTGATCTAAGAACTAGGGTGTGTAAGCAAATGCCTTTTGGAGGGATTTGGCGAAGGGCCTTCCTCCTCCTGTCTTTCAGAACTTCTTATGCAATATCTTTCTGACTTATATGTAGTTTTGCTTCATTTGGGATTCAGTAGGCTCCTTGGTCAGATGGTCACGCAATGTACTGTCCAGTGGGGCCTCAGGTGTGGACCAGGGCTCACCTCTTTCCATTCCTTGTTTTATGTCGTTCACTGACCCTCTTGCTACTTTCTGTCCTTAGCCTGTCAACCTGAAGTTTAAACTAGGAACAAGCATTGTATCAAGTATTTACATTGCTCTGATTAGTTTTATATTTGCTGCAGAAGATATTTTATTTGAAGGCAGTATTTTTGTCTGTGTGGGAACCAGGTGCAAGGCTTACCCTTTAAACGGGCACTAGCCGGGTCTGAATCAGACACACGTACACGTGGGATTTAGGTCATGTTATTTTATAAGGCTTTTGCCCTGTTCCGCCACTCAGAGTATTTGTAACATAAAGCCCAAAGTTCTGTTTCTCCCTCTCTGGTATCATGAATAAATTTCTAATCTTTTTTTGTAAAAAATACTTTTAAAAATTAAGAAACTAAAAAAGCATATGTACCCTTGATAAAAAAAGAAAACGGAAGGGCACAAAATGTTAAAAATGTTCCCTTTCGCATGCCGCAGGCCCATTCCATAGATGTAACCACCATGTGTTCTCCTGTGCCCTTTCTGAATACTGCTCTTGACACATCTTCGTCTCTCTCCCGTTTTGTCCTTAACCCACGTGACATCATTTGCAGTGGACTTTTTTTTCATTAACTATATGGATCCTGGACCTCTTTCCCCATCGGCCCACAGAGACCTAACTTGTATTTGGTGTTTCATTGTGTGGATGTGCCGTGATTATTTAGCAGTTCCCTGTTCGTGGACGTTTGAGTCACATGCTGTGTTTTTGCCTTTTTAAGCAAAGCTACAGTTACGTCCTGAGAGTGTCTGCGTTTGGATCTTGACTTCACCAGTTGCTAGCTCTTTGGCTTGGAACAATTTGCTTTTTGTCTCTTGTCCTTGGGTTTCTCCTCTATAAAAAAGGGGGTGGTAGTAATACCTACCTCGTAGGATTGGTATGAGGAATAAAATAGCTGAGGCATAGGGCACACATAGAACACTGCCTGGCACGTGGGAGTGCTCACTAAGTCATTCACCCTGGCTCTGACTGCACACGTCTGTGCACACTCGAGAATGTGTCAGTGGAATAAATCCCTAAAAGCAGACTTGCTGGATTGCGGGTTGAATGTGCAAGTCAAACGGTGATGGGTATTTCCGGTTGTCCTACACAAATATTGCACCAAAGTTACTCTCCCACTAGTAGTTAAATGGTTGATCTTTTCAAAGCGTAGTTAGTTGCTTTTTAAACATAAGGCTTGGAAAGCAAGCAAGTTCTTCGTTACTTCCTTTTACTTATCTCTCATTTTGAGCGCATAACGACACGCTGTGTGAAACGGTGTGTGGTAATCCATGCATCGTACGGCTGTCCAGCCGAAGAACTGATGACGATGCAATGAAAATCACTGGTCCTTGGACGTGTGGTTGAAATTTTCTCCCTCAGTGTTTCAGTGCAGCGTGCTTGACTGAGAGAGGTTACTTCCTGTGTGTTCAGTGTTGACTGACATTTGCAGATGAGCGGGTACATCCTGCCTGATGAGCGCTGTTGAGACCCATTGAGAAGATCGACACCAGCTTGCTGTACAACAGGAAAACGTTCTCAGATTCATCTTCCTTTTCATGGCGTCGGGGGAGAGGGCCGTCGCAAGCGAAATGCTAGGCTGCAGTGAGATGCGCTGTCTCTGCTGATGCGTAGTATAGCTTGGCAGCCGCGTGGGCAGAAAAGCTGAGGTTTCTGCACGAGGAACCCGGGGAGGCAGGCCTTATCTGTCACATGTTAGATCATGTCTAATAGCCGGCTGTCCCCACTGTGAGGGAAAACTAGCAAAGGGAGAGGGGACTGAGTGAGAGGCAGCCGAGGGGCCCTTGGCAAAGCCTGGGAAGGGCCTGGCATGCTGGGAGAGCTCCTGGCTCCTGGGGTTGGTGACACCCCTCTTCATTTTATAGACTCCTGATGGTTCAGTCAAAGGGGCTGGCTGTTCGTTCCGACTTTCCTGCAGGGCTAGGAGAGAAGGGACATTGGGAAAGTAGCTTCTGACAGAGAACAGTGGAGGTTATAAACCAGGCTCTCACTCACTGGGTTTGCTGCTGCTTATTTTGTAATCATCCTCAGCATCTCTCCCCAAGTCCCCTGGTTCCCTCTAAGCTCTGGGGCTCTTGGCTAAAGTCCTTCCTGCTCTCCCCGTGGGAGTCCCACAGACATTATTCAAGTGTGTTGAGAAGGGGCCCCAGGAGCTGGGCGGAGGTGGACAGGAAGTTAGAGGAAGCCATGACATGGCAGTTAGAGCACGGCCAGCCAGTGCTGTAGATTGTCCAGACTGTTACTCACTTTTACCTTCTGTAGCAACGTTGCCTTCCGCAATGTTCAGCTTTGATTACGCTGCCCCTGGCTCCTTTTCCCAACCTTTCCTGCTTTACGGTGTCTAGAGCTTTGTTCCCTCGTTGGCTGTCTCCTTTCTTGGTGTGGAGCGATATAGTCTCCTCTTGAAACAAGAATCTTGCCTTTAAGATAGAGGAGCGGAAAACCTTCTTGAAAATTGAGGAGGTGACCATGGAGCGGGATGGGGCGCAGATGAACCTGAGATCCCTACAGATGCCCTGGGTCTGGGCAAAGGTTCCACCTGGGGCTTCCTTGACAGGCGGTGTCATGACTTAATGGAGGTGTGGTGGAGAGGGGGAGAGGTGACGTCTTAGCTTTCCATGGAGTCATAGACTTTCTTTTATTTTTTGTAGAATCAAAGAATTTCAGAGTCAAATTGGACCGTAGAGATATTTGAGTCAGTGATATTAACCTCTTAATATCACTTGGAGAAAACTATGATCCTCTCCCTAGAGAAATGCACACACGGTGTATTTACTTACACACACACACACACACACGTATGTACATGTTAAGGGGTTCACAGGCCCCTAAGGTTCATCCATACCTGTGCTGTGGGCAGCCACATGGTCCCCGCAGAGGACTGAGGTCATGAGAGAATCAGTGACTTGCTCAGAGTCTCACAGTTACAGACGATGTGTGGAAAGTCATCAGTCCCTCAAACCCTGTCTTGCCTTTTTCTGCTCTGCCATTTGCCTCACTGGGAAGGGTGACATCATTTTGTTTGTTTGTTTGTTTGTTTAAGACCTGGGGCTAATAACCAAAGGATATTTTATTATCAAATGGATGACATTCTTAGGAAAAAAATACAAATAGATGTAGACGGAAAAAGAAGGAGTGGGAAATAGTGAATTCATGGGAAGTCGTGGTGAGAGGCTCCTTTAAGCCTCTCACTGACGGTGACCATTACGATTTTAAGAAGCAGCATCCTGTGTTACAGCTCTTAAACAGCGTGGCATCTTCCCACTCAGCTTACAGCTATGAGGTCAGCCTGAGATAAGTGCCTGTTTTCTTTTCCTCACATCTTCCCCGGGACATCCATCGAAGGCCTCACTCATAGAAGTTGCTTAGGTAAATGTGGAATCGGATTTTGCTTATATGAATGAGAAGGCCGACTGGCAGGGGAAGGAGAAAGGTGTATGGCTCTCTGTGGGGCCTGTGTCTCCCTAAAGACAGGTCTGCGATCCACTCCTTCTGCGGCTTGGCGTATGCGAGGGACATCACTGACCTTGGTTATTCTCTTGGGTGGGGGTTGGCCTCCAGCTCTGTGACCTGTGTGGCTTTTGCCACAGTATTCCTCTCTGCATAAGGACACCTCTGTAGCATTATTGTAAGGAATGGAGAGACTGTATGGGAAGAAAATCAAAGGTAGTACCTGGTTTCTACCAGATCCTCAGGAAACGGTTGCCAGCACCATCTTCCGCATCATCTTTTATCATCACGATTGTCGATGCCATCGTCATCCTGAGCCAGGGTGGTTGACAGTGGGTCTGGCACAACCACTGTGCTTGGCCGTGCTCCAGTCCTATTTGAAATATGTGTCCATTTCTTTGTAGATCCTGACCAAGATACAAAGGATCACCGTTGGTGATCCAGCTGATTGGTTAGAAAGTGGTCATCTGTTGGACACAGGTTGAAAATTGCTGACCCTAAAGTTGCATTTTTATATACGGTCTTACTGTTCTTTTGTAGAAAGTCAGAGATGTAAGGCGTTTACGCATGTCAAGTGCTCCCGGATAATGGCTTATCTGTTTGTAAATAATTCAAGTGAAATAGTGGCTCAGAAAAACATAAAACGTGAAGGGCAGGCCCGTTTGCAGTCCGTATATGGTTCCTGTGCTCTGGGATGCTTAGGATCTTCATATAGATGCTCCTTTTGGTCATTGTGCATTCCTAGTCTCCTTCGGCTACAATAGCCGAAATTGAGTTGTAAGAAATAATTTTCAGGAGCGATATCCCTGAGCCAACAAAGCACCAAATAGGAGAGAGAGGGAAGACATATAGTCAGCTCCCTCTCAGCTTTTCATCTTGGGGAGTAAAAAAGCCCCCTAACTATTTCCACAGATGTGCTTCTGTCTCTGCCTCGTCAATAGCGCCTGCGATGATTTGCTGGAGGGTAGAGGGAGCACCGTGATCTTTGACTGTGATGATCATGTTGACATGCCTGGTGACAGACCCCACCTTTGGTCCTGTGAAGGTCATGCGTTAGCCACTTCTTGCTCACATGACCCGTACTGGGATCCCCAAAAGGAGTTTCACAGAGGCTTCTGTGGGCTTCTCCACTGTTTGAAACTTTAAGCACAGCTAGCAAAGCCACTCGGAGCTTGTTCTCTAAGGGGATGGGCAGCCACAAGCCTCCAAGCAGGAGAGAGGGTGTCGTCAGCTCTGCCACCCCAGCTTTGGAAAGGGAGGCTGGTCTCACCTCCGTGCCGAGGATCCATCAAAGGGAGCCAGGAACCAGTTCCGGGGACCATTAGCTCGTGAGGCTGAGGAACCAGATCTGTGTGGTGGGGACACTGGGCCATCTCCAGGTGTTTCAGACTGTCCCATGCACCTCGGGTGGAGTCTGTGCTCGGGGTGAAAAGGGGGTTGCCCATTTGACAGATCAAGTGGACTCTTCTCCAGCCAGCCTCTCTGGAGGGTGTGAAGAGCGCTAAGGAGAGCACGCCTTCAGGCATTTTCTGCTCTGCACCCCACTGGCCAGGAGCCTTGATACTCACTGCTCTACCTCAGGCACCTAGTGGTGGGGTTCTGGGGTGGAGCTTCCGGAGTCCTGGGGAGGAGGGGGAGATAGTCCGGCCCTTCTGGTTTTGCTCGTGTTTCCTCCTTTCAGGAGTGCTCGCTCTGTCCCCACGCACGGACACATCCTGCTGCATGCTCCGAGGCCCTTTTCGACTGTCACGTACTTTGTCATTCATTCATTCCGCAGATACTGATTGGCTGTGATGCGTTTCTTGAGTGCCCTTTGGCCTTCTCTTCCTCCCCCAGGAAAAGATGGATTCTTCCCTCCTCCCTCCTTACTCAGCACCTCCTACTTGATGCCATCAGAGTGCCCGGAGCATGGCTGACCCTGGTCATCTGCCTGTCGTGGTGGACGAACCGATGGTCCCTGGGGTCAGGACAAAGGCTGGTTTGTTGCTTCACCTCCTGGTGGCAGGCACTTCAATATTGCTTGAGTTAAAAAAAAAAAATCCCCCTAGTATTTTTTTTTATTTAACCACTAAATGGTTATTTAGTCATCACAAATTACAACAGTTCTTTATTTGACAGCTCATGACTGAGCTCCTACTGTGTGTGTTTGAATTTATTTTGAAAACTTCCAAACGGACGGAAAATTTGAGGGAACGGTGGGTGCAGTGAACGTTTATATTCCTCTCCTCTGGGTCCGCGCACTGTTGACGGTGGGGCGTGTCTGCTCTGTCCGTCCTCCTTTCTCAGTTCATGTATGCACGTGCACACACGGACACACATGTGCACACATGCACACACGTGCACTCGCTTTTGCCAGATCCCAGGGAAGCAGGCTGCAGACTTGGAGGCACTCCACAAACTCCTGACTATTTCTCTCCTTCACCATTAGAAAGCGTCTTGCTGAGAAGCACAGTGCCTAGTGAGTATAGAGCGGGGGAAATTACTTTTGAAAAAAGTGGGAACAGTCAAATAGTTTCACTGAGAGATGAACATCTGAGCTGAGCCAGGAGCATAGACAGACACTGCTTCCCAGTATCCATGCCTCACATTGTAATGGGGGAAAAGGTGCATCTTCCTAAAAAGAGCTTACTATCTCCTTGAAAAAAACTCATTCAACTTTACCATATTTGGAGCTTTTGCTTTTACGATTCCTCTGTGGTTTTGTAATAACCACACTTACGATTTCCTTAGCCTCTCAGGGGGCTGTCATTGAAGAAGTGCCTTTAATATCGCTTACATTCGCCAGTGGGTTTATTCATGTTTAGGGGGGCCACGTAGACCAGCAGAGTGTTGAGTCAGCTGAGCTCTCCTCGCACGAACTGTGCGAAATACTCGTGAGAACTCGGTGACTTAGAGCCGTGAGCACATCTCACGTTTGCATTTTAATAACAGCTGTGATTTAATTCAGTAATTATGCTTAAAGTTTCTATACATCCGTAAATAAAAGGGAATGCAGGCTGTTCCCAGTAGTAGTCAGGACTTCAGCTATTTCTACCATATTCTAGAGGGCTTCGCTAAACCTACAAATGTGTCCTTGAAGCTGAAAGGCCACCTCTGAAGCACTTTAGGGCGACGGTGCACACTTTCCAGTCTCCAGAGGCACACGAGATGTGTGCAAACAGCCTACACCCCACACCAGTGAGAAAAAGTCACTTCAGGCTGTCGGGCATTTGTTGGCTACAAAAAGGGGCATTATGAAAGATAAAGATTGAATACTGGCTTGAGGTGGGAAGACCAGCAGCTCATGTAAAGTGGAGGTGGCTGCAGACATGGGCCAGTGGGCTTCCAAAACACGGGCAGCCATGAGATGCGATAGAGGTCGCCCTTGGCAACCCCTGGGTCTTGATTTGGACGTTGCAAACCTCTTTCTGAGTCAAAGGAGATTACCCACCATTGGGTTTTGCTCAGAGCTGTAGCAAGTGCTTTTTTCAGTGGGAGAAGATGCGTGGCGGGTCTAGAGAGTGGAGTAGGTGCGGGATGACCGTGGAGAGCACGTCCGAGTCCTGCCCCAGCTTCTGGGCATTTCGCCCCTTCTGGGTGTGGAACCCCCTCTGGATCTCAGGCATTGTCCTTCATATTTGATTGACACGTTTCTTCCAAACGCACCCAATCTGCATCATCACCCACGTTCAGTTTGTAATTGTCTCAGTTCAGTAGAGGACAGACACACACCCCAGAAGTGACGGACAGGAAGGAGCCCGCCCGGAGCCCAGGTCTGTGCAGAGCACGGGATGTGGCCGGGGTCAGGACCTCGGTTTGCCATCCTCCAGGGCCCTTGGACCTTGGGGCAGGTGTGCTGCTCACAAACGTCAGTGCTGTGGAGGCTCCTGGGACCCCTCCAAGGAGGGGCGTCCAGGACAGGTGTGTGAGGGGCTGCCTCGAAGGTGGAGGTGGGCCCGCCCTGTCTTGGCACTGGCCGCAGGGACAGGAGACCAGCAGGAGGGGACGTTCCTGTGGCAGACAGACATCTATTGGGGGGGCACTCTGAGACGGGCATGTGGACCCCACAGGGGACATGCTTCACACCGAGGGACATAGCAGCCATCTGTGGGGAGGGGGGAGATCTCAGTTTGGCATTTTACATGAAGAAAACATCCTTTTTCACTTCCTGAAAGCAGAGGTCCACAGAAGCCGTGACATAGCTAAGCTCGGAATTTCTAGGCCAGGGTTGGGACCGGAAGCTTATCCCACACCAAGTACTAGCCCATCTTTGGACCTGTGTGGGTGAGCGTGGGGACCGTTAGGGAGAAGGGGGGAATGAATTTTCAAGGAAAGATTCACACTGGGGTATTAGTTTAGAAGACGAGCCGGCCTGCATGGGGTGAGGCCAAGAACCGCCCATCGCGATTATGTGTTCACATTCAATCATGACCCATGCCTTATTTGTGGGGTGAGGCGCACGCCCTACGTTCTGGGGGCTGAGTAGTTAGCAGTGGACAGAAGTGTTGAGTCCTGTCCCATTAGAGCTTCTGTGGGTGGGGGGGG